>VZRH01007181.1:122158-171213 GCA_013397555.1 Urocynchramus pylzowi | reverse complement strand
AAAAAAAAAAAAAAGGAGGATCTGGATGTATTTTTGCCTTTCCATGACTGAAAGCTGCTGTAAGTCCCAGAAAGGCTTTTCCAATGTTAAATAATATTTTGTGGCTTCTATCCCGAGGCATATTTAAAAGGCTTGGTTTTCCTGAGGTGGATAATAAGGTGAAAATTGCCTCCTATTATAATTTCTCAAGTCTAGCTCTCCTCCCAGTTAGCACCAGAACAGTCCCCCCTGCTCCTGAGCATTAAATTCAACTGCTTAGGCTTGTTAAAAACTCCAGCTTTAGCTTCCTGCTTAAACTGTAATTTTAGATCCTCAGTGGGGGTAAATAGACACAAATAGACAATGCAGCTCTGCTGAGTGATATTCCCTGGGAATAAGGCTCAAACATTTAATTCCTTCATTCCTTCTCTTCACCTCTGGTGCTTGTTTTGGTCACACACACAGACTGGGACATTGAGAAGGATTTTGAAACTTAACCTACGCCAAAACCTATAGCTCTTCTTCTTCTGTGGAAGCTGATCTGTAGGTTTACTGGTTAAATCTAGATATGAAATAAAATGGCCATAATTGGAACTTTGTGCAGACCTTCAATGTCATTCCTTCTCCATGAATTTCTGTGTACAGTGCTTGGAGGAGGATGCTTTTTCTCAGTGGGTTGGAGTTTTTCCTGGGGTTTTTGTTTGGTTTTGGTTTTGGTTTTGGGGTTTTTTTAAGAGAAGAGTAATTATAACCAGCAGATGCTTTTGGAGTTAAAGGGGAAATCATCTTTGATAAGCCTGTCTGGAATGACTCAGCTCAGTGTTGGGGATATGTAGTGCAAAGACATGGATATAGATGGGGTTTTCAGCCATTTCCCAAGGGATAACTGCTTCCCACATGGCCCTGGGGTTTCTTGCATCCCTCACCCTGGACAAGGGCCATGCTCAGCCCCTGGGGACAAGTGGGAGACACTGGAGCCTGTTAATCCATGGACACACTCACGTGTCAGTGCACATGGGCACACCCACTTGAGCACAGCAGCTCTGTGTTTCTCAGAGAGCAAGGGAAGGGTGCAGGATGTGGGAGCAGCCATCATGGGATCAGCAGGGCAGGTTGGCTCCCTGTTCATGGGGCTCCATCCTGAGAGCTGATTCCCCTGCTCACCTCCTGCAGAAGGGTTGGGCATTGCTCATCAAACATTCTCACAGAGTCCCAGAGTGGGCTGGGTTGGAAGGGGCATTAAAACTCATCTCTGCCATGGGCAGGGACACCTTCTACTATCCCAGGTTGCTCCAAGACCCATCCAGCCTGGCCTGGAACAATTCCAGGCAGCCACAGCTTCTCTGGGCAAACTGTGCCAGGGCCTCACACCCTCAAAGGGAAGAATTTTTTCCCACTAACTGATCTAACCCTGCCCTCTGGCAGTGGGGAGCCATTCTCCCTTGTGCTGTCACTCCAGGCCCTTGTAAGTTGTCTCTCTTCACGTTTCTTGTCAGCTCCTTCAGGCACTGGAAGGCCACAATTTGGTCACCCCAAATCCTTCTCTTCTCCAGTGTGAACAGTCCCAGTTCTCCCATCCTTTCCTCACAGCAGAAGTGCTCCATCCCTCTGATCATCCTCACAGCCCTTCTCTGGACTCACTCCAGCATGTCCATGTCTTTCCTGTGCTGGGGACCCCAGACCTTTGCCTCATCCCCCTGGAGCTCTGTCTTCAGCAGCCCTGAGCAGCCCCCAGCCACTGCAGCCAATAGTGCACAAAGCAGCTGGTCAGAATGTTTGGTCAAGGCTTTGCTTTTCCTTCCCCCATGGAAACTGGCTTTTAAACAAACTACTTCCCATGGAGAAATTTCCTTTTGCATGGACATTCCTGGAGGAGGAGGGGATGCCCAAAAAGCTGAATTGTCTGTGAAGGATGCAAACATCTGATGGTGCTTAAACAGAGGGAAATGACCCCTAACACATCCATTTTCACTGGATTTGAGTGCCTGAGTGTGCTTTCTCACAGCAGCACTGTATGATTAGCCTTAAGTGGTTTCTATGACTGATAAGTCCTTTCCTAGGGGCCTGCTCTACACTGGCTGCTCAGGGCATGAATTCCCAGCCTTGTCATCCCTACCCCTTCCTGACCCTTAAATCCCTCTTGGAGCAGAGTCCCAGGGGATTGTCCACATCGGGCTGGACTTATAGGAAGCGAGCAAGAAAGGAGGGGGGATATTTTCACATTCCTTTGAAACATTCATTTGGAAAATTTCCCCAGGAAAGAAAAGTGCTTACGCAGCTTTAGTTACTGTACATGTGCTTTGGATTGTGTGAAACCCTATCTGCTTTTCCTCAGCACAGTCCTGATCCCCACAGGAGAGAGGCACATCCAGCACTGGTGACTTGCTGGAGATCTCCTTCCAGATTCCACCTTGCCCCCACCAGCTGCATCTGCCAGCTCAGGTGGGTGGGAGAAAGAGGAGGAGATGTTCCTTCTTGGGCTCAAGCCCAAAGAACTTCTGGAAGCAAAATATCTGAGACACAAAGACTTTGCCAGGAAAGATGGATGTGGATTCAAAATGCCTCAGTTATTTTATCAGGAGGTGATTCTGAAGTGATCTCCTACTCCACATCTTGATGCTGCTTGTGCAGCTGGATAATCCCTGCCTGGGGCAGAGCATGCTTGGGATGAAAACCCCAGGACAATGCCCCATAGTAGCTCACCTCAACTGGAGGGCAGGGAAGGACTGATCAAAGCTCAGAGCTTGGTGTGATTAGTCTCAAGTCCTCAGTTCAGATTGCACCTCCTGTGCTGAAGTTTCTGGGGCTAAATGCTCACACAGCTTCCCTTGCCTTTCCTGGAAATGAGGGGATTCCCTCCTCCTCTGTGCACATGTGTGTCTCCAAAGAGGCTGGGGGAAGAAACGATTGTGGGAATGTGTGTGGGCAGCCACACTGGAGAAACCAGACAAAATGACACCTTTTTGTCACTCCTGACAGGATCAAGGAGGAACTCACCTGGGAGAGGACAAAAAACCCTTGCTGCTGTAATGGAAATGTGGTGCTGGAGAGAGTAGGAGGCTGCTTCCAGGAGATGACTGGGCTGACCTTGGTTTCCACTGCTGCTGCCCATGGAAATGTGTGTCCCCACAGGGGCTGGGCATGTATGTGAGGAGGAGGAGGAGGAGGAGACAGCTCCCTGAGAGGGGGAAAGGCAGGAGGAGCATTGGGAATGTGAATATCACTAAAACAAATCTGTTCATAATTACAGCCCAGCAGTGCTGCTGGCAGTCACTGCTTTTGGGGCTGGACCCTCACCCTAAACAGACATCTCAGCTCCCCTAGACTCATCTTAGATGAAAACTGGGCAGGGTTGGCTAGAACAGCAACTTGGGGGTAGCTTCCAGTCTCCTGAATCAGCATTTTGAAAGCCAGACGTGCTGAGTTAACCCCCTTCCCTCCCCCCAGGCCCGTGTGTGTATGTAGACAGCCATAAAACACACATATAGCTCTGTGTTAGTACACACTCCTGCCTCTGGGAAATGTCAGCCAAGATATTATTCAAAGATTGCTCAGCCTGTTTCAAATGCTGCTAGGCTTCAGAAATTACACCCCACTCCAGGAATGGGCAAGAACTGACACAAGGCAGCAGCAACCAAAAATTTCCCAGCTGTTGTGTCTGGCCTTTGGAAAACAGGAATTTCTTGGTATGGAGACTGAAACCTTACTCTTCCCATTTGACATTGCTGGAGGGAGGGCACCAGCACTAAAAGGATGTATGAGAAAGGATTTTTTGTCAGCAAGGTGCTTGTAACAACAACGTTATTTAAAAAAAGAAGAAAAAAGAAAAGAAAAGAAAAGAAAAGAAAAGAAAAGAAAAGAAAAGAAAAAAAACAACAACAAAAAAAAAACCACCCCCCCAAAAAAAAAACCAACTAAGTATGGACAGGCATTAGGAGGATGGAAGTAACTCTGGCTTGGTCTGTTTTTCTTCCCAAGCCTGTCTGCATGGAGATCTGCATTGTGCTCCAGAGCCCAATGGCCCTACAACACCAGGGGAGACAGCTCATAGCTCTTGGTGGGTTAATCAAGTTGGCTGCAGTCAGGGCCAAAGAAACACGATGCAGAACAGGATGATCTCAGGAGAGCCCCTGAGATCATCCCCTGAGAGCCCCTGAGAGAGGATAACAAGGTATGATGTTCTTCTTGGCCTGGTTTACCTGAGTTTTCTCTGGGAACATCAGTTCTCAAAGGCTGGTGGAACAAACCCTGCAGAGGAATGCAAGAATAGCCTGTGATTCCCTTGGCTGCTGTCAGACTATGTGTAAATTATTCTTAGAAATTCAGGACTGGAATGGGAAGCAGGTTCACCAAGACCTGGATCAAGACCGGAAGGTGTTCTGTCTTAAGTTCCTGGTGCACAGGACCTGGGGCAGGTGGCATTCACATGAAAGCATCCCTGTCCAGGGCCACAGGAACTGTCTGGAGCAGGGGATTGGAACTAGATGACCTTTAAGGTCTCTTCCAACACAAACCATTCTCTGATTCTACAAAGGAGCTTTAAAACACTCCACTGAGCCCCAGTCTGCCTTCCACAGGTCTTTGATGCATGGCTTGATGAACTGAAGCTTCAAGTGAAGCACTCATTAGCCCAAGATGCTCCTGCAGGGGTTGATTCCATGATATATCTCACCTTAAGAACGTAGAAGCCCACGGCTTTTAAACCACCACGTTTCTTCCAGCTTACATCATTACTGCAGCTGCTTCTGGGGCAGTCCTAGTCCTTTGGGCTGGAAATTTTCCCTTTGTGGCCTGTGATGTTGTCTCTTGCTCAAAAGAGCTTGTTGGCTCTGTGTCTTCAGGGGCATAAAGGACAGATTTATGCACAGATTTATGTTAAAGCAAATCTGTGGCAGCTCCAAGCTTCCCTCCTTCCCCCAGACCATCCACATCTTCCCTCCATGTGACAGCCCAAACTACTTCAGTGCAGACTTCTATTGTTCTCAGAGTGCTTTGATGGTAGAAACCAAACTTTGTGTTTGCAGTGCTGCAAACTCTGATTTATAGCTGTATTCCACATTTTGTTATTGTGCCCCCAAAATCAGATCCATTCAGTCAGAACTCCATACATAAGGCTGGATGTTGGGATCTGGGCATGGTGATGAAATTTTGAATCATCAATCTCAGACGCTGGAAATCACACTGCCATTTGTTCTACCAACTGTTACTTTTAAAGGTATCTTTCAGTGCATAGATGCACAAAGAAAGTTCTGGTGCAAAACACATAGACCTGGTGAACATTTCAGTGTAAGTGTGGAAAATGGCCTGGATGGAAGTTTGGAAAGGACAAGTCATGATGTCTCAGGGCTTTAGCAATGATCAGTTTGATTTTTTTAGTAAGAAATGCTGCAAACACAAAATCCTGAAAGAGAGAGTTGAGAAGTGCCTGGTGCTTATTTCGGCACTGAGAAATATGGATGTTTTGAGGAGCAGAGCACCTACAGCTCCTGTTGATCCCAGAAGAAGGATGCTGCTTCCAGGATTTGGACAACGTGCGATGGAAACGGTTAAATACAAACCATTCATCACATAAGTCAGCACCAAGTAAATGATCTCATATTTATTTATGTCCCCAGCCAAATTTGTACTCATTTCCTCTGTGAAAAGCAATAAATTGCCTCAGCTAGAGGCTTCAGCATCCAGTTTTAAGCAACATGATACCCACAATCTCCACAGTGTTGCTTGTAGTCTGGAGAGGTCATGACTTGTGCAGCAGAGGGGACAGGGAGCGCCGCCGTGGTGGCCTCTGCACCCCCTTTTCAGCTCCACCTTTTCCCAGGGGCCAGTGGAGGCTCAGGACCACCAGCCTCTGCCTCCTCACATGTCCCAGGAGCCCGTGTTTGTGCCAAGTTTCTCAAGTTGTCAGACCCTGTGAGCATCTCCCTGGCCAGCCCTTCAGCTTTGCTCTTACAGAGGCCTGGGGTCATCGTTACATCGGTGAAGTTGACCTGTAAGTGAAATATAAACATCTGATCCATAAATAGCAGTGCAAATTCAACCATTTGGCCCAAGCTCTTAGCAAATCCATGGAATTAATGCAGTGCCTTTAATCAAGGCTTACAATCAACTCCATGTTACCATGACTTTGTTTCTGCCCATAATGTGTACAGTGCCCAGTACTCATTTCTTGTTTAGCCATCCAAGAATTCGTCATGGAGCTGGGAAGGAAGATTCACTAGAATATCCAATTCTAAGAGCAGTTGTTTTGTATTTTCAAGTTAATCAGTATTTCCAGTGACTGCTAGGGTTGTGTAAGAGGAGACACGGTAAAATCATAATTATATTTATATTCCATTATGTTTTATTGAAATTAACTTTTTCTTTTCCAGTCTAAGTGACATTACTATGTTACTTTTCTGATGTAGTCCCGTGGTTTCTAAACTGAGGCCCACAAAACCCTGCAGGGTGACTGACCCAGAGCTGGTCCATGGCTTGCACCAGGCTGCAGATTCAGAGCCCCCCATGAGCTGAAATGTTTTCTGTCCCTCTGACACAGGGTTTGGCATGTTAGATGTGTACCCCAGCTTATGATGGGCCCTGTTGCTGCTTAATAGCTACACACACACCGAAACTGAAGCAGATTTGGCAACAGCTTACCCAGTGCATTCTTGTCCTCAAAGGGATAGGCCTTTGTCAGTGTTTTCCGAAAAAATTAACAGTAAGGCATAGCTCTGGAGAAAGAAGTATTTAATTGGCTCAGAAAGAGCTAAAACCTGTTCCCAGAACAATCACAGGAGATTTGGCCATGGTTTTATGAAGTTGGAAGAGACTCAGAGCATCCCATGATGGCTGCTTTGGGCTGTGGAACTTATGATTATGGTTTCCCTTGCTGTTTTTGGAGTTGCAGCTTGCTCCAGGTGCATAACATTCAAAATGTTGTGGCTTTGGTGTGTGAAATAGAGACAGACTGGAGAAATGGAGGGGAATGGGATGGGATGGGATGGGATGGGATGGGATGGGATGGGATGGGATGGGATGGGATGGGATGGGATGGGATGGGATGGGGACTCCAGGTGCAATTCCAGCCCATGAGGTGGAAGAAATGTGTCCTACCTCTCATTTCCCTCACCATAGAGCTAGTCTAAAATTCTGAAAATATCTTTTCTCTATAAAATGACTTGTACTTTCTACAGAAAGACTTTATGGTGGGACCAGTGATGATTTTGTTGGTGCCAGCCCAACTGAGAGCCCTGAGACGAACATTTTTCGCTGTAGAGCTGCAGGTGTGGCACAAGAGCAGTTGTGTGGTAACAACAATCATTTTTTACAAGGACAAAGAAGGAGTTGTCACAGAGTGCTTTCAGGAGCAGAGTCTGTCTGTGTGTGCACCCATCTGTACAAATCTCTTTTAAACATGTGTCCATTCATGTGTTTCACTAGAAGTACTCAGGTAACACTTTCCAATAGTGTGAGAGTCCAGAGGATGTTGTAATAAATCATCCTGGCTGGAACTGGTTGGTTTGGGAAGCTGGCACTAGGAAATTCATAAGACTATTCTCATTCCCTATGCAAGTTGGAGTTGTCTGTATATAAGGGGAATATTTATGTGCAAAAAAAAGAGATGAAATTTAAGGAGTCCAGGGAGAGCCATTGTCATTAAACAATTCATGAAATGAAGGACAGCAATTTGCCCCATCCCTGGAAATGTTCAAGGCTAATTTGGACAGGGCTTGGAGCAACCTGCTCTAGTGGAAGGTGTCCTTGTCCATGGCAGGGCTTGGAATGAGATGAGCTTTAAGGTCCCTTCCAACACAAACCATTCCATGATTCTATGAGAAATGAAAACCAGGAATTCTCCCCAAGTCAGCAGCTCTATCAAAACCTGCTTTCCCCAATGGTAGAGTGTGAGGTTCAGTGTGCAAACAGGAGGAGAGGTACCTTATCTCCAGATATGTGGGGAGCTTGCTGAAAGGACTGAACCTGGGTCTCCCAAGCTCCAGGATCCAACTCAAATCACCAGACAGCTCCTGCCCTCTTCCCCTGCTGCCGCTGATCCGGAAAAAGCTGTGGCCATAATCTGGTGCTAAATCTCTTCAGATCAAATAGCTTTGCTCTTAACAAAATAATCCTATAGAATGACTTGGCTCTCAGCTGAAAGCAAGAGGAAGATCTGGGCAGTGCACTCCAGCCAGGGCACGGCACCAGGAAATTAAGCTTTATTATGTGTGCTCTGGCCGCGGAGCGCACATGGAAGTGATGCTTATGGCACGTGCACCACCATTCCATCTCTTAATTCTTATTCCTTTGCCCATCACAGGATGGCTGGAGAGTTTTATTAGGGAGAATGAGGGTCACTCCTTACTGCTGAACAAAGAAAAAGCTGGCTGTGAAGTTTTCCTCCTTTCTGTTTTTAAGCTGCCAGACGAGCTCCCTGCTCTGCCCTGCCCATCTCCATTCAACTCTGGAGTGAGCATGGCAGGCAGGGCAGGAGCCAGGGCGATCAAGAGTAGTTCATCATCAAAAGAGCTCCAACCCTGGCACCCTCTTTCCTCTGCTGCTGCCAGTCATGAGGCCAGGACCACCATCGTGCCTGGTGTTTGGAGCTCAGATCTGTGCAGCACCGCTGCTGCCTAGACTCCAGAGAAAGGGCCAGCAGAGCCCCTTGCAGACCAGCTTGTGTTCCACATGTCAGTAACACTATGGATTACCCATCTGGCTTCTAAAAACTACATTATTGTGGTTTTTTTCCCCCCAGATTTAGGTAGTGGTAACTTCTGAAGCCGTGTCTTCAGTTCCTTTCTAATTTAAAGATTAGATACCAGACGATAAGTCAAGAGGTTCGGTGTCTGGCCTTTAGCTGTACTGTAAATCTTTTTCCATTTCTCCTGGCCAAATCTGGAAGAAAAAGCTGGAGTCATGACCCAAAGCAAAATCCCTAACTGCTGTCAAGTTGCTGGAATATTTCTTTACTTCAGGGAAACTCTTTTACGTTGGTGAGTTCCCAGGTTTTATTTCATGGTATCAAAATACTGATAGTCAGAGGACCTGTCTCTAAGGATGTGTTCCCCAAAAATATTTCTGATTTTCAGTTGTTAACAGTAGGGCTTAGGGAACCCTCAGTTACATTGCATTGGTGTTTGTGAAGTATTTTGCTGAGCAAGGCCTAAAGAAGGTCCAGAAAGGTCAGACTGGTATTTTACAGTAACAAATTATTCCTGAGAGGCTTTTCAGGAGAAAATGAGGAGATGCTTTGAACATGTGAAGGTCTCACCCATAGAGATCCATATTTCAGGCGTAGTGCATGTATTCCAATACCTCTCCTTAACTCTAGAGCTGCAAATGACACATTTTTAATTGGAGCCTCAGGAACAAGGAGGTTCATTCCCACTCATTTAACACTTCTCAGGCTCTGTGTGAGCTTGAACTTGCAGTTCATTCAACATATTAATGTTAAGCACTGTTGAAGCCACCAGGTTTCACTCCAATGTATTTCCTATCGAAAGTATTTATTTTAAAGGATCTCTGTTCCCAAATGCACAGTTGTTTAAAATTTCCGGAAAAGGTTTGTGTAGGCTTGTTCAGAACTGGACCTTTGCTCACTCACAAGGTTCATGAACCTTCACAAGTCTCTAGGTGAACTTTGCCTGACTTTCCCATGTAAAACCAAATCCCAGTCTGGGTCAGTCTCATTCAGCTTCATGTTTCACTACAGACATTTTTGTACAGCTCAAGTTTTAAAGACCCAAGCGTGGGATAGATGCAGAGCTCCCATAAACACAGGCAACAGCCATGACTCTACTTGTGCCTCCCATTTGTTGTGTCTGATGCTGTTTTCCTGTAGCAAAATCCTGGAGTAACTGTGATGTGAGTTAGTAGCAAAGCAGAAAGAGAAAGGGAGTGTTTATTGCTCATATGTTAAAATAATTCCACCAAAGTTTGATTCACTCCAAACCTCTGTTTGGTCTAAGGCAAGTTTGCAGAGGTATCAAAATATTGAAGGAGGCAGCTCAGTTTGTTCTGAAATGACCACAAAAGGGCAAAGCCATTGTCTAGAAATATACACTATAATGCAGAGTATAGAAAGCCTGCCAAAAAGTCTGAACTAGATAATTCTCTCATGCTTTTTCCTTGTAAGAGCCCAAAGAGGCGGTGCTTTCTGTCTGGGAGCAGGGGCCAGCCCTCAGAGGAGGATGCTCAAATGGGAGACAGACAGATGGAAGCAGGGCTCTGCAGGCTGTGCTGCTGCAGGTCCTGTCCCTTGAAGTGACACACAGAGGAAGGGAGGACAAGTGGGGTTGGTCACAAATGATGTGATGGCAGTGCCAGTGACGGTGGAATGTCAGCCTGGCCCGTGGCACAGCAGGGCTGGGTGTGCTGCTCCAGCAAAGGCTGCCTCAGCACTTGGTTTAGCCTATACACCAATTTATGTTCAGCCCCTTGGACTGGGGCTGATTTTCTAGGAGTTAACCTGGCAGCACTTCTTTCAGCTCGTGTCTAGTTCAAGAGATTTTTAACCTCTCACCCCTGCGGCCTCAGACCCAGCAAATCCTACCACGGCACAATTTTCTCTGAGTTACTGAGGATGTAAGTCTGAAATCCAGGCCCTACATCAAAGACAAGGATTTGTGCACAGCTCCCCCATCCTTAGAAAACACCTGTACCCTCTGCCCATCCTGTCCTGTCCTTGGTCTGAAAGTTCTTTGGTGGCTGGAAAGCTGGGGGTGTTCATCTGGAGAAGAGAAGGCTCTGGGGACACCTTAGAGCCCTTCCAGTGCCTAAAGGAGCTGTAGAGAAACTTTTGAGAAGTGGCTGGAGTGACAGGACAAGGGGGAATGTCTTCTCACTGCCAGAGGACAGGGTTGGATGGGATATTGGGATGGAATTCTTCCCTGTGAGGGTGGTGATGCCCTGGCACAGGGTGCCCAGAGAAGCTCTGGCTGCCCCTGGATCCCTGGAAGTGTTCCAGGCCAGGCTGAACGGGGCTTGGAGAAACCTGGGACAGTGGAAGGTGTCCCTGCCCATGGTAGGGGGTGGATGGGCTTTAAGGCTCCTTCCAACCCAAAGCATTCTGTGATTCCATGGTATTTTGGAGCAATTTCAGCTACTCTGAATATGAACACCACGTGAGCCAAGGGCAGTGATTTACAACTGAAGCAACAGAATTGTCCTACCAAATTCATTATTGTCTGTCAGAAAGCTGGAATAAATGTGTCTTCTTCATCCACTTCTGTTGTGAAGTAAAACTCAATAGCTTAAGCCCCCATTTTGGGATGTGACTGCAGCCAGCTTGCCTGCTGGGTGATGGCTCATTAACCCATGAAACCTTGGGTTTTCAGACCAAGCCAAGAGAACTAACAGCAATGACTTGCCAAAAGAGTTCTGCTCTCCCAGAAGCTCTGCTGTTGCTTAGATAGGGAACTACTGGTCCATACCTGTGGTGTGAAGCCTCTTGCTTAAACCAATCTCTGTGCTGGAAGTTTGGAGTGTGGTAAATGTGTCACCAGTTGCTAAAACACCTCCTGGGACCCACAGACCAGGAATCCTGATTTGTCTGTCAGACAGGCTGGCAGGAATGTTAGAATTAGTAGGCATTTGGTTGCAACTGATAGACTGGGGAGGAGCTAGTCTGGCATTTGTAGGGAGAAATCACACTTCACAAATCTGTAACAATTATTTGAAGTGTCAAACAACCCTTAGCTAAGGCTGACAGAGTCAGTAGGCTTTTAACAAGCTCCCTCCCCAGGAGGGAAAGATTTTTTATCAATTGCAAATGTATAATAATAAGCAAACAAAGGACAGGAGGAAACACTTAGATTTTACAGAGAAGTGTTTTCCAAACATTCAGGAGGATTATCTAGAGCTAAAGCTGACTGCAAAGAGATGTAAAAGAATGTCTTGGTACTGGGGGTATTTGGGAAAATGGCAGATGAGGTTGGATTTTGTCAAATGCAAGGTAAAGCACACAGGAGAAAGGCAGCCCAGCCACAAGCACACCCCGTTATCACTGCTCCAGAGAATTTACTGTGGATCAGCCTGTACAAACATCAGCTTAGTGCTCACCAGAGACCAAAAGGCAGGACTTATCACAGACAAATAGTGAACAGCACAGAAAGCACTCCATGTGATTAAATAAATCCCTGGGGTCGGGATTCTGTGTGCAGTCCTATTCATCTTCCTCAGGAAGGCTATAGAAAGCTATGGAGGAGGAAAACAAGTAAAGGAATGACTGCCCTGAAGGGATATGAGAGAGGGCTTTCAGTCACACACAGCATGGAGGAGATAACACCAAAATCCCTTGTCAGAGACTGAAAATGGAAGAGGATTCAGGTTTGGGAAGAGTCATTCATCCATGCTGCTGGCAGTCCCTGACCTGCTGCAAGGTGGCTGCAAGGAGTAGGACAGGAAGGGAGGGATCCCTGCAGGCTCCCCTCTTCCTACCTATAGTCACTGGTTTTGGTGGACCTTCAATTTGACCTCCAAAGGACCTGTTCCCATGATACTTCCTATCCTCTGCCATATTTTTAGCTGCCATCGGGGTCCATTCAAATCTCTTTTCTAGCTGAAGACCTGACTGGCTTGGCCTGCTACAGCAGCACCTCCCAAAGATGATCCTCCCTTATTCCAGCACAAATTGCCCTTGGTCCTTCTTAGCCAAAGCCATTTGTGTGTTAGTGAAGTCACTTTAAGCAAAAGGGGCATTTTGCATGGAAATGCCTTTGGGAATCAGCAAGCAACCTGTGCTGAAAGGCAGGTGGTGAGAAGATAAGGGCACCACTGCCTTTTTGTGCACAGCTACAGCATGAAAGAGACTCCCTCAGAGCAATTATAGAACCTGGACTGGTTTATAAGTGAATCCTTATCTTGGTTGGAATCACCTTTTCTGGTAAACAAATTTTGGGTTAATTTCAATCTGGGCCCAGCCAGCACTTTTGATTTACGAAACAAAATCTGGGTAAGGTTACCTACCCTTGTTCTCAGGCCAGCACTTTAAACTTACATCAGAGATCGTAGTGGGGAACTCTTCTTGAAAAATCCTAAAATCTAGTGATGGATAAACATGTGCCATGAGCTGAGGATGATTTTTTGTAGAGCAGTGAGTGAAATGTCTTTTGTGACCAATCTCACTGTGAAAGTCCAACAAGGCAAGCAGTAGATCTTGAAAGAAGATCTGGCCACATAGAAGAGTATTTGATGATGAGGGAGAGGTTTGGGGCTGTAATGGGGTGGAAATACTAATGAAACACAGTACCAGAGGAGAGAACTGTCTTTCTACAAGGATTCCAGCTATTTTTGTAGTGTGTCACCCACATCAGTGTTCACAGCATCTCAGCTGTGTCCTTACAGACCTCCAAAATCTGCCACATAGAACCCTATTTTACAGAGATTTTTCTAGTTCTTTTAAAAGAGCTGTTTACCTTTCCCAAAGAAAAATTCATACAAAATTTCACCATGAATATCCAAAGCCCTGAAATCCAAGGTTAAATGGCCAGGAAGCCTCGTTTCCAGCGAGCAGGTGCTCCAAGGCAGCAGAGGAAAGTCTCCCAAACGATGAGCTAAGCTGGAGCACTGGGGCTGCACAGAGGAAGGTATCCAGTGATTGTTGGAGAACAACTTGTCTTGGTCACTGCCCAGGATGATTGCATGTTCAAATTATTGCTCTTCCCAGATATGCAGCACGCACAGCAAGTCCGTGGCCAAAATCAATTAGGGGCGATCACATCACACCACAGAAGGCACACACACTGTCAGCCTTCACTGAGGAGCAGAGCTGCTGATTAGCTCATGGAGGGTTTAGCAGGGAGAGCAGCGGGTGAAGAGTTCATGACAGATTATTTATGCATCGGATTTCCTCCCGTTCGCTCTCTTTGCAAATTGACCCTGACCTTCCCCGGTCCTTTTGCAGCTCAGAGCTACTTGGTGACTGATTTTGGTGGCACAGCTCATTTGAGAAGGCTCCATTTCTGAGTTGTTTGTTGTTTTTTTTTTTTTAATGACTCTTAACTGCCTCCACCCAAAGGTTTCAAAGGGTCCTGTACTGTGATGGAGATGTTTAAGGAAGCAGAATGATGGAAGGACCCAGCAGCCAAATGGCAAGAGCAGAACCACTCTACTGCTTTCTTTCAATCCCACTGAACTGGGCACCCACAGCCCAATAACATCCCCCAAGTGCCTTCCCACTGACCCCTATAGGTTTTGGGTCAAGGCTGGGCCTCCTCACTGTGGCACCACAACCTGCTTTCCTACAAATGGGTGCTGAAGTCACACGTTCAGGGCCCCAGGTCTGCAAGCACTGGGGTCAAAACCCATTCCAGTCAGGAGAAACAGAGCAGAAAATTCTTTGGCCCTACTCAGAGAGGAGGGAGAAGAGAGGATGAGCTGGGCAGGAGCCCACATGTGCTTGAACAGAAAGCTCTGATGCTTCACAGACACGGGGAGGAATCCTCTGAGACGTGCAAGGCACAGCCTGGGCTGGCTGAGCTGCTCCAGCCCCTGCCTCAGAATAAATGCTGGCCTGAGAATTCCATGTGTTCATGCAGAAGGGACAGGAAAAGAAGCCCTTTATCCTAAAGCCTGCCTGGGTTATCACTCACAATAATATCACCAAATCCTCTGCAATCAGGATAAATAAAACCTTCTAACACTGACTTTGTGGTGTTAGTGAGTCAGGCATTACTTTATTCTTGGCCAAGGTTTGTGTGTGCGGCCAACAAAATTCTGGCCTCCACACAAACACTGATGCAAAACTTTTCCACTTATTTATACATTTTTGGCAAACCAAGAAATTGATGTTCATTGGTTCAAAATTACATCATTCATTAATTAGTATTCTGTCCTCGACTGGTTATTGATTTTTCACTGTTCATGCTAATTACTCCATATTTTTAGTATTTTTTCCTCCAGCAGGGACTTTCAAGCACACATATAGCAAGTCTTTATTAATATTTTCTTTATCTTCTGGTTTCTGCAACATGTATTTGTGGTCTATAATTCTGGACTCCTTGTATCCAGTTTCAACAATACACCTCTCTTCTCTCAGGCTTTGTTCATTGAAGCTCATCAGAGTCAGTTTATCAAAACTCAAAGTTTCAGTAGTTTTTCCCAAGCCCCAAAAGTAGCTTATGACAACTTTGCTAAATGCTGGCTAAGAGTAGTTTAAGACTAACACACTATTTTAATTTATATAGATTGGTTATTATTAATTATAAAAGTTCATTAAAGCAATTAACTAAAATTATTTAAAAGTTCTATTGTTTCTAACAATAACGCTCTTCTTGGCAACACTGAGGAGTGACACCTGGGACAAAGCAGCTCCAAGGCTTCTGGCAGGGGTAGAGTGGCAGCTTCTCTTGGTGCTCCAGGGAAATTACAGACTAGACATGGCCACCTTTGTAGAGTGCCACAGCTGGGAGTCATTTTGATGAAAGTCTGGTTGCATCTGAAGAGCTCTAACTATCCCTGTGATGTGAAGGAGCAACCCTGCCTGCCCAAAAATTGTCCATCTCCGTGGGCAATGTGTCTGTGATTGCCCTGACCCAGCCCTGCAGGCAGGGAGGGGCTGGAGATAGTCCTGGGGAGGCAAATGGCCAAACACAGCCCACCTGGGATGCTTTGTGAGGTGCTCTGGAGGAGCAGGAATGTGTTTGAGGACACTTGCCCTGGCTGCTGAAGATAGTCCTGGGGAGGCAAATGGCCAAACACAGCCCACCTGGGATGCTTTGTGAGGTGCTCTGGAGGAGCAGGAATGTGTTTGAGGACACTTGCCCTGGCTGCTGAAGATAGTCCTGGGGAGGCAAATGGCCAAACACAGCCCACCTGGGATGCTTTGTGAGGTGCTCTGGAGGAGCAGGAATGTGTTTGAGGACACTTGCCCTGGCTGCTGACTGGGGAGTTGATTCAGCTGTGGTGGGACCAGCATTCCCCAACACCTCTGCTCCACCACACACTTAGGCAGCTCTTCTCAGAGGGTGAGAGCCACCCTCTAATCCTTGGATCCTGCCTGTTCCCAGGAGCACAGGGAGGAAATAACTGTCCCCAGTAGCACAGCTGTGGGCAGCAGCATGGGGGTTACTGAGATGTTCTAGGAGCTTCCATTTATAGCAGCTGTTCATCATTTTTCAGTGTTGGTTTTCCTCCTGTTGATATGCAGGTGTTTTGCTTTTCTTGCCACCCTTCTTGCAGGGGTCTGTCAGTCTTTAATCTGACACTGAATTGTTGGTAACCAAGTGGCCAATGTCCTACTTGGACTTTTGGGTGGTACGATGAGGCTGCTAATGACGAAGGACTGGAAATTATAATTTTACTGTAAGAACAGGGGGAAAAAAGCCTTTTTGGTACATTGTGTGAAATCTTAGAGGTGTTTGCTGGGCTACGGGGTCTTGGAGCACCTGGACCTGACCCCCCAGAGGGTTTGAGTGGTGAGAGTGAGGTGTTCCTACCACTTTTGGGGCTCTGAGTGCCTCTTTCAGCCTCCCAGGGAGGCAGAGCTGCTGTGTGGCTGGGGATGGTGCAGCTTTCCCAGCTTCTCTGTAGGCATGGAGTGGTGTGTGAGTGCCAAGGAAGTGGAGTAAACACCAGTAAAAGGGGCTGGCTGCAGGGGGAGGTGGGAACCATAGCCAGCCACAGGGAGATGGCAATGTTTTCCAAAAGGGAAAGTTTTCAGCAGGATTTAAGAGCAAATAAAAGGAGCCCTTGAGGATTCACGAATCCTTCAGAGCTGCAAGGTCAGGGCGAGAGAAAAGCAAGTTCTTGTATATTGTGGTGATAAATTAGATATAGGGAGGTGGAAGAAGTTGCTCATACTGGCAAGCCCTTCAAGGGCAAAGATTGCCCAAGCTCTCCTTAAAATATAAATAAGTTGTGGGGGTTTTTTTGTGGATTTTTTAAAAGCATCCCAGCTGTTTTTGCAGGGAGTTCCTCTGTCAGGAAGTAATGAGATCTTGCTGCCTGATTGATAAAACACACACAGTAAAGAGGTTTCATCTGTTGTGGTCTTCAGGGCATCACTGTGCTCTGCAATATATATATTAAAAAAAAATTACTCTGCTGACTCATGCTCTGCTCTCTGGAAACTGCAGCCCTCTTGGCAATCCCCTTCTTCTCCACCCTCCACCCCTGGCATTATTTCCCTTGACAGCCATTTCCCAATTTTTACTTTTTTTTTTCTACTACATCCAAAAGAGTATAGCTTGTGGAAGGCAGTGTTTGGTCTTCTCTAATCCTATTGGGAACAGATGGAAGACTACAGAAAAATCATGCCTGGAAAAAACCCTCCAATATCTCTAGCTGCCCATGTCCTGTTGTGCTGCACACACATCCAACCATGTGCAAGGCAGACCTGAATGTTGTCCTCCCTAATTACTCTTGTAAAGGGATTTGAAAAGAGTTCGGGTGAGAATTGTGAATGTTTCAAAGCTACTTCTATTTCAAAGCCTTCTGGAAAACAATACAACTTTAAACATTCAATTGCTATTTTTCCTAAACAATACCATTTTGGAGTGGGTTTTTTTCCGATTGAACTGATGTTTTTACTTGGGATTTGTTTGCAAGATGAAGGCTGATCTGTTCTAAGAGTTGCCAAATCAAGGCCTCTGATATTTTTTCCCTTTGGAAGATTCTTTTCCCCCTTTTTTCTGTGTTCTCAGTGCGAGCTAATGTGGAAAGTGCTCTGAGCATCTTTGGAACGTGGTTTGCTCAGAGGAGAAAAGACTTTCAGAACCAAGTTGTGTTCCCAGTGTCCTCACATCCATCATCTCTTTTCAGCCTGGTCTTCCATGTCTGTTCTTGTCATTGACTGCTGTTTCCAAAACAACAAACCCCTTGGTGGTCAGGAATTCCTGGTCTGACTTGGTGGCCTCAGGCATCTGCTGGGAAGAAGCAGGGTGGATAAGTGGTGGGAGGGGACAGAGAATTCTTAATCCCACCAAACATTAATAATGCTAGAGGGTTTAAAAAAATATCTAGAAAACATGAGAAAAAACACAATAATACTTATCATTTTAAGAAGTGTGGGCAGCAGGATAAGGGAGGGGATTCTGCCCCTCTGCCCTGCTCAAGTGACATCCCACCTGCAGAGCTGCCTTCAGCCCTGGGGTCCAACATCAGAAGAATGTAGAGCTGCTGGAGAGAGTCTAGAGGAGGCCACAAAGATGATCCAAGGGCTGGAGCCCTCTGCTCTGGAGCCAGGCAGGGAGAGCTGGGGGTGTTCACCTGAAGAAAGCTCCAGGGAGACCTTAGAGCCCCTTCCAGTGCCTAAAGGGGCTCCAGGAGAGCTGGAGAAGATCTGTGAACAAGGTCTGGGGTGACAGGACAAGGGGGAATGGGTTAGAGGGCAGGGTTAGATGGGATATTGGGAAGGAATTCTTCCCTGTGAGGATGAGGAGGCCCTGGCACAGGGTGCCCAGAGCAGCTGTGGCTGCCCCTGGATCCCTGGAAGTGTTCCAGGCCAGGCTGGACATTGGGGCTTGGAGCAACCTGGGATAGTGGAAGGTGTCCCATGGCAGGGGGTGGGACTGGATGAGCTTTTAGGTCCCTCCCAACCCAAACCATCTGTGACCCCATGATCTTGATCACTTTGCCCTGTTTGAGATTTTCCTAACACATCACCTTGAGAATTGGAAGAGGAGAATGATACAATCCTATGTCTTTCCTAGGAGCAGCAGGCCAAATGTGAATCAGTGTTGGCCTCTTTCCTGCTGTCACTAAGGCTTTGCTGTATCTGTTGTGTACCTGGATATACTTTTAGGTTTCCTCTTCCTTTTGCTAGCTCACGGTCATGGAGCTACTTGAGATGCTGAGGGAAATTTCTCTTCTTTTAAAAGAAAAGCTGTGTCCAAAGTGATGCAGAGGAAGTAATGAAAAATACAGATTAGTCATACTCAGTTGTGTGATAAGGCTGAATAATCAATGTCTTTAAAGACTGGTGTTGCCAATAAAGATCCTTCATGTATTTTCTTCTAATAATGTCTGTAGGCCATTGATTCTGTTGCTTGTCCACTTGGCTGTTGTGGGTTTATTCTCTTAGAATTGTCATGAGTCCATGAATTCAGCTGGAAAGAGGAAAGTGATGCTTTCCTCAGCATTTTGAGGAGTCAAGTACTAGATATCTGCTGACACCCCTGTTGCAAATGTTCACATGTGCTCTTTGGGCCTACAATTCCATTTCCTGGAATTTTCCCTTAATTAGGACCTGGAAATCAGAGGATATCGAGGTAAGGGTTGTATTTCTTGTAGGATGCTCAGTTTAGACCAATTTGTCTCTTAGTGCAAATGAAGTAATGAGAGTGAGTGAGTTTAGAGGGGTTTAGGGAAGGCTTGTCAGGAGTTCTTTTGTATTTTTTTTCTTTACTGTGGTAGTTGAGATTTGTGATGTTATGTAGACCTATTTGGCTGTTGTCCCCATCTGGTTGTGCTTAGCTTGGTGACAAAATTCACATCCTGACAGAAAGGAGGAGGATTGACAACAAGATTGACTGAAGCTGCATCTCCTGCCTTGTCTCAGAAAGGCTTCTTGTGTGAAATTGGGAAGAAAACCGAAGTGGGCCAGAAGTGCAGTTTACAACCTGAGCACCCATAAACTGATCAGCAGAGTTCTTCCAGCTCATACAGGTTTGGACAGCTGGGAATTCTGGCCCCACACCTCCCTTCTGGAGCAGCAACAAGCAGCCCTTTCAGCATTCCCTTGCCTGGGAAATGACACATTCATTTAGTTTGAGGTGTTGCTTCTCCAGCCAAGGAGCAGCCTGAACTTGGGCTCCCTCTGCACCCAAACCCGTGGCTCCTCACAACCACTTCAAGGGAAGGCAATTCATGGGACACTGAGAGACTACTGAAACACTTCTAAACCTTTCTAGGTCTTTACTGGAGACAGAAGTGCAACAGGACTGCAAGATCTTCCTCCATTTCTCCAAAACTTGGGTGCACCAAGCCCACGTGTAGGACTGTGTGATGCTACTGCAGTCTCCTGGGAAAGTCACTGTTTTTCCATGACCTGGAGCACTTTTCATCTCTCTGTTTGCTGGGCTGTGAGTGTTCTAGGGCAGGCACCATATTGTTTTGTTCTGTTTCTTACAATACTTGGCAAAGAGCAAAGAGAAGGCCGTCTTGGCTCTTTACCAGGTCTCCAAAGTGCTAAAATATTACTAACCTTGTAATAAATCTCAAATTTTTATTATTGTCTCACACTCTGCAGCTTATTTTGGCTCTGGGAATCTGCAAATTTGGACCAAAAAAATGTAAAAACTTGTCAAAGTGGAGCAAATGAGAGCACCCAGCTTCAGTCTCTTTAGCAAGACACAACTGTGAATCACTGCTCCTTGGGGAGAAGAACACAGGATTTCCTGGAACCAAATTCAGGACTTGACAGAGCTGTTTGATCTTCAACTGATGTTTTGTTTTTGTTTTCTAAGCAGCAATAACATCATTTTAAGCTATAAACAGACCATTTTCCCTTGTCCTTGAAGTGAGTCATTAATTAGTTAATATGAATTAATTACTGCCTATGAATAATTAAAGGGGCCATATTTGTTTTATCTACAATGTTCTTTCTAATGGTGCATTTTTATTAACAGTCTCTCAATATCCAGTTTTCCTTGTCCCCTTCAGGATCAAAAATTCTCCTTAAAGTCTGGTATAACACCTGTGCCTGGGATGTAATGAAATGCAATCCTCAAGCTCACCCAGGCTGAGATATGCAAAATAATTACTCTTGGATGACAAAGAGAAGCCCTGAGGGCTGTGCTCACAAAAGGATGCCTTGTTTCTCTGGAAGGTTGGATCCCTGCCTGCCCTGCTCACCAGGAGCCACGCTGTTATCCTGGGCTGGGAATGGCAGTGCCTTGCCTGAAACTTTTGACAACTGCTTGGTCGGATTTGGTGGCTAAATAAACGGTTTGTCTAATTAATTACTGGGATCTTGCTGATGGGGCCGTGCAAGGTTCATGGTGAAAAGTTTATGTGCATGTTTCAAACTGCTGAAAGAGGACACATCAAATGTCCTCAGATAAAAAAGAACTTCTTCTTGGATGGAGATTCTCCTGATAGACAAGCAGGGAAGAAACAAAAGCCAAGCCAGCCTGGAAGTGCCTGTCCTCCTTCTGGGAAGACAATTTAATGCTTAGCTTGGGATGCTGGGCTCTTGCCTCTTCCCTCAGTGGCCTCTGTTCTCTCTACATATGGCCCCAATCAGGTGCCATGGTTTGTCCTTGGAATTAGATTTCTGTTACCTGGGAGTAGCAGTGATTGAGATGTGCTGCACAGACAAGGAAACTTGCAGGAATATATCCCTCTGCTGCATCCCTTCACCAAACTTGGGATAGAGAAGACCAGTGCTGAGTGAATAGAAAAGCTATTTCACATGTCACAGCATCTCTTAGTGCCTCATCTTTATTCCTTTATCACAGCACATTAAAAATGCTTCCCCCCACCCAAACTGAATAGAAACCTGACAAATCCAAATGGGAAAAATTAATCAGTTGGTTCCCTTTACTGAAATGGTACAACTGCCTCGGTGATTGCAGATTGCTCTGGGTATTTTAGGGACTGATCTTGGCTGGTCTGGGCTATTCTTGGGCATTTGTCCTGTGTGCAGTCTGACCAGATAGCTGGGCAGCCTAGGATAGCCCAGACGTTTATTTTTAAAAATGTGACTTTATCAGCTTTTCATCAGGTCTGTCACTATGTCCTTGCCCCCTCTGGGTGCAGCTGGGATCTCAGGAGTGCCTGACTGCAGCTCATGTTCTGCAGCACAAGGATTTCTGCTATTCAAGGGTGATGCCTTGGGGTTTGTTTGTGGTTTTGTTTCAGCCTTTGTCAACTTGTTCATATGACACAAGGAGAATTATTTACCTTAAGTCCAGGCTGAAAAGTAGATATTAAAATTTCTCTTTCCATTCTCTGGATTGACCTCTCCTCTTTCTTTCTCCTGCTGTCTCTGAAGAGGAACTATTTGGAGTTCTTTCCTGGGCTTAGCTTCTGTTTTTACAAAATGACAAAATGTTTGGTTTTGTGATGTATGTTTGGGAGGTGTGTTTTATTTTGTTATTTTTCCTTTCTCTGTGACCAAGTGTGATCCGATTGTAATGCTGTGAGTGATGGGCTAAACCAGAGCTCCCTTCTCCCTTGCTGCCAGTCTCTGAAGGATTTGTTATGCCCAAGTGTCAGACAAATCCATCCACTGCAAACAGGAAAAACTCCTTCCTTCCCATTTCTAGTGTCTTCCCCTGGCCCTTTGTGATCACAGCTCTTTGGATGTTTTGTTAAATGTACAAATACACCCCACCCCAGGAGCCAGCCGAGACAAACATCTGGACAGAGCTTGCACAGATGTCCAGTGGGCCTTTCTTGCTGAAGGTTTGGGGTTTTTTTCATATTCCCTCTAAGAATTGTCAGGCTGGAAGTAGTGAAACGTGGCTGCCTGTCACCGTGTGTGATTTGTGTGGGCCTTGGTGGGGCAGCAGGGAGCTCAAGGAGCGAGTTCCTCCCTGCCAGTGACAGATCCAGCCCTTGCTCCAGGGCGTGCAGCCCCCGGAGGGGCTTGGGTGGGACTGAGGAGGGGGCTGCCCCTGCCATTTAACACACTTTAAAACAATAGCTGGGATAGCCTGGCAGGGCTGTGCTGGGCAGTGCTCAGAGGTTGCTCCAGATGAAGTCTGGGATAGTGAGGAGGCAGCAGAGCAGCAATCCAAGCAAATTTGAGACTCTGCCAGCTGCTAGCAATGGAAACCTTGCTGATAGGTGGCTATCAGCATCCATCCTGCCCGGGTTAGCTTCCCACAGGAGTGAGTCCTCCTTCCTGCTCCTGGCCCCCAGCACACTCTGCTCCCAAGAGAGCTGACTGCAGCTTGGCCAAGAGGTGAGGAGATTACTCCAGCATCAGCTGGTGTCATGAGCTCACTCCCTAATACTTTTCCACAAGCTTGAGATGCGTTCAGCAGGTAAGGGAGAGCTGGTGATTGCCATGATTTGCAAAACAAAAAGACTCCTCTACTCTGTGTAGTTCCTTCAAGTTTGTTTGACTTGGAGCTCAAGATATATCAGCATCTCTTCATCTTCACCCTGGCTTTAAACCCACCCTATGAAATACTAATGCTGGCTTTGCTGCCTGAGTTTGGGATCAGGGAAGCCAGAAGGGTCAAGGCAATTGAAAGCATTTTGGAGAGCTTCCACAGCCCCAGAGGTCCAAAGGCCACTGACTCACCTCTGAGTGTGGGATGGAAGAGCATTTGAGGCAGCTGAACTGTCTGTTTGAGCTGGTTTTTCTGCTGCTGTCTCCCTGGTCTCTTGGAAGATGTACTGAGCCACTCAAGCAGAGGTTGTGACCTCTCTGTCCTCTCTCAGAGCTGTCTGTGCTGCCAGGAGTCAATGTGGACTTGACCTCTGACTGAGAGCCTTGAATGCACGAGTCCTGGGAGCTGCACAGCAGATACCAGTACCTGTTCTCAGCTGCAGCTTCTTCCTCCTTTCCATCACACCCCCTTTGCTCTGCAGAAATTGCCTGAGGCCATGAGCCAGCAGTGAATATTAACATCACCAGCCCAGCAGCACTGGTGTGTTCCTGCTGTGCCCCCAGGTACAGTGCTTTGGGTCAGGGGAAACACTGCTCAAGGCTGTATTGGCTGCTGTGTGGTTCAGTCTGGTGGGAGCAGATCCTTATTCCCCAACCAGGAGAGTGTGAAAATCACACCCCCCTGATGCCTCAGGTTTTAGCTTTTATAGTTTTCAGATTCTGTGCTGCTTTAGTGTGTATTTAGTGTTTTCGTGAGCTTCATATGAAGCTCAGAAGTACACACTAAAGCAGCACAGAATCTGAAAACTAAGGGATGGTGAGCTCTCTTCACAGAGCAGGGAGACAAAACAATTCCTTCTCTAGCTGGGGACCAAGCACAAATGATCCAAATCTCAGACCCAAAAAGTAGAAACAATGGCAGAATGAAGAGAGAAAAACAAGAAGGATGGGACTTTGTAACCTGAAGCTATAACTGGACAATTAACTCCAATATGCAAATGGACCAGAATTTATAAAAGTGTGAGAACTTGTGAGCAGTTGTTCATTTTGTGACCACTTTGGTTCATTTTGGGTGTAGCCCTGGCTGGGCTCTTGTGCTGCCCAAGGTGGATCCATTGAGACCTTTTAATAAATCCCTACTTTCTTATAATAAATCCCTACTTTATTTTTTAACTTTGTCTAGCCTCTGTTCTAGGTCAGCCTTCTCAAGGCATCATCCCCATCCCCTTGTGTCTAATGAAAGCTTCCCAGTAGCTTGTGTGGGATGTGAGGAGTTTTACAGGGACTCCTAGGTGATGGTCAGTGCCTGACACTGCCCCAGATCTGCTGTCCCAGCCAGCTGTGACCCCCCCAAGCTGTGTGTGTGTGCTGGGGGATGTTCCAGCCTCTGCCTGGGAAGAACCTCTCCTGTTTATCACTGTGGAAAATATGTGCTTTTCTTCCTGAAAGCAGCACTCTGCTGCTCTCTGGGGAAAGCTGAGTGTGAAGGGCTGTTGACAAGTGTGAGCAGTGATATTACTGCCTTCCTCCTCCTGTGGAGGGACGTGGCTGTGGGCAGGGCTGAGATTGGAGAAATGAGGATGGGCCTTCTTCACGTGTTCTCTGAGTGGCTGGGGAGGAGATGTGGCTGCACTCCCTTTATCCAGCCCAATTGTCAAACATTATTAATTTCAGCCCAACTTCCAGAGAAATGCATCGTTCCCATGGGGCTCCACGGAGCACCTTGGCCTGAGCACAGCTGAAAGCACGTGAGCATCTGCTTCCAAGAGACTCTTGGACCTCCTGTTTCCTCATGTGCTACTGCAAGCACAAATGAAGAAATAACTTATGAAATCTTTCTTAAAATCTTGTTTTAATGTGGTAGTTGTAGGCTTTACCCAGGGTTTAGAAATAGCAGAAACTGGGGACGTTGCCCTAAGTTTTTCTTCTTTATTGTAGATTTCCTGGGTAAACCTGCTCAATTTTGCTTCCCCTATAAAGAATGAGGAAGGATAAAGGCTTTCTATTCCTACAGAGGCTGTAAGGGCCCACACAAGTAGATGCTACTGGCAGAGGGAGGCTGTGACAATCAGCTCTGTGTGCTGACAGGTCCCTAAACAAAGCAGCTTGTCCCACCCTGGACCAAGTGGAAGCAGAAATGACACTGGCCTAGGAAGCAGGACAAGGCTGGCTGCCGTGTGTGTGAGGCCTCTGGACTTGGTGTGAGTGCAGCTGACAAAATTCATGCAAGGACTGGGCTTGACAGCTCCTACAAAGCTCTTCAAATGAGGAGGTGAAATGGAAAAACTGGGTGAGGGAAGTTAGATTGAAAACCATCACTCATTTCTGTCACTGGTTCAATGTGGATCCAACACAGGGTGGTTCTTACATCCTCTAAAGCATCCTATTCCCCACCTTTGATGCATAGTTCTGATAAGGGAGTCACCAAGAACTTCAGTGTGAATCAATAAGCTGTGAGTATCCATTTGATCATGGCTTGTTGGGCTTCAGTGGGATTGGACATGCAAGTAAAACTTCCCTAAGAATCACAAGACCTGAGGCTGAAAGTGCTCTATCACAGAACAGTGTTTCTATTGTGAGTGCAACCACAAAACAACAAGAAACTCATCTCCTGATGATGAGCTGTGTGGGCGTTCTTGTTTTTAAACACAGATTTCCATATGCAAGAGGTGTGGGCAGTTCCCACTTCATTTATTTTTGCTGTTGAGCTTATGTGCAAACAACCCAGATTCCAGATATGTTATTTCATGGTGATAACATGAATGGGATCCCAAAGTACAGAGCTCCTTAAAGCAGGGTTAAGTGACCCTAAAACTTTGAGGGGCACATTCTGAGCTGATGCAAACTGAAATTAATGGTATTTTTCCTGACTCTGCCTATATGTTGATTTAAGCAAGCAACTACAGTCAGAATTTTCAGTGTCCTTTGCAAAACTAAAGGATTTTTTTGGGAGGGAAACAATGAATGGTCTCCTTTTCCACCATGCTTTTCAAACAATTGGGTAAGAAATCTGAAAAGTGAAGAGTTTTATCATAAGCTATTGTTCTTGGCTGATTCTCATATTCTCCTTCCAGCACGTAGCTCTTGCTTGGTGTTTTCTCCTCTATCTGTGCTATGCAGATGACGTTATTGTGATTAAATGAGAGAACACAAGGAAAAACTGAGTCAGCTGAGTGGGAAATTGTGTGTCTGCCCCTCAGTGCCAGGCAGGTCTTAGTGAGCTTTTGGATCTTGTTAGTCCATGGTCCTCCAAGGCTGAAGCTTCCAACAATACCCACTCTTGCTGTTATTCCAACAGTGACTAACTCCAGGGGTGGATGTTGCAGGGAACATTGGCTGAAACCTGCTCAGGAACATCTCCTGTGCTCACATTGTGGGTACAGGACTCATCAGCATGTCCCAAACACAAAAAGCATCTCTCCAGTTGTGTATCCTCTCCCCTGGCAGCTTTCTCTGAAGCAAGAGAGACTGGGATTAGATCTATGAGTTAAAGGAGTAATTTCCCAAGCTTGGTGGAAAGGCAGAGGGCTACATGGGGAAGGAAAGGAAGGTTCTGGGTATGCTGAACCTGAAGGGGGAAGCCAAAGCTTCAGGGTACCCAATTTAATGTTATGAGAGGCTGCTTTTCCCAGAGTAGTTCCCCCATCTGTCCATGAATCTGGAGGCTGCGTCTCTGCCCTCTAACTCCTTCTACCAGCTTCTCCAGCCCACCTGATTTTATAATCAGCCCTCTGCATGTCCAGCCCTGCCTCTGACAGCTCCCCTGCTTGTGGCACTCCTGGGAAGGATTAATCCTTATTGCCTTCCTTCTGCTCACAGCAGTGGTGCCCAAGAAAGGACAATTTCAAACAGGCTAAAAGGGAGAAGAGATGGTCACAATTCAGATGTCCAACTGCCCTTGTAGGCAGTTCAGCTGAAGAGCGGAAAGGGTTACAAGGGCAGCAAGGAAACCTGTGGAGTAGTTCCCTGGCACTTTAAAGCCAGACATAACACAGAGTTAAAGTCCTGGCTCTCAAGCCCTTTGGAGGAACAAGGAGGACCTCCACCAGCAGTGGATCAGCTTTCCATGTGTCCAGGCAACAGCCACAAGTTCATGGGCAGAAAGGATCTTTCCTCTGTAGCAGAGGCTTAAGGAGAACAAAATGCAAGAGTGAGAAACTTAAGGCTTTTCAAACTTAAGGCTTTTCCCCTACTTTCAAAACTAAAACTAAGCCAAGTGATGCATTTTTTCCACTGTATTTTTTAATGGATCTCTTTCTCATAGCTCCATTTCCTGAAGTGATTCCATTTCTCAGGGTCATCCTAAGGCTGCAGATCCTTGTGATATCGCTCTTCCAGCAGCCTCCCTGGCCCAGCAGGCCTGCCTCTGAAATTTGGGATGGAAGCTAAGAAGCAGTGATGGCTTGTCCCTGTGCCAAGCTGTGCTTTTCTTATTATTGCCAGTATCTGCAGCTATCCCCTCCTGTGCCTTGGGGCTCGCAGACCAGCACATCACTTCTGATTCTCAATTGAAAATGGAAATTTGACCTCATGATTTAAGGTTCAGAAGTTACACCTGAGACACCATGACTGTATTTGCTGTCTCAGGGTCTGTGGGGCACACCTGGCAGGATGGCATTCACTCCTTGGCTGGGTAGCTTTAGCCACTGGGTAGTTTCTCTAACTCATTTAAGAGGCTGGAGCTGCCCTTTGCAAGTGCCAAGCTCCACTCAGAGCACCAGAAATTGGTGTGAGAGCCTTAAAGAGCCGTGGGCTAAATGAGTCCCTCACTGCAGAGAGGGGCTGAATGATTTCTTTGTACTCGGATGACTGGTTAACTCTAAACACTTCTATTCTTTACTGACCCTCTTCTCCCCATTATTCTCCCTTGTTCTCCAAATGAGTCCAAAACAAAGACTCAAACCAGGAACTGCAGCAGGGGTGAAAGCTGAGAGCCTGGGTCTGGCTGTCATGGAAGAAATCAATTGGCCTTTGTACTCTGGAGATAAATAGCACAGGGGGATAAGGCTTTGTGGCTGAAGATTGTAAGTTCACAAATGTTATCTGCTGTGAGAAAAGCAAATATTTGATCAATCACACTGGATGGAAACTTGGGGGGGTATGTACACAATCTTGAATTTGTGCTGTCATTGTTAGATGTGGTCAGGGCTGTCTCTGGCTTGAACTGGTGTGTGAAGGGTCGAGTCAGCAGGATGTGAACTGCCTCTGATAGAGGAGGGTAAGATATTCAGCATTTTGAAGGCCAACAAGCCCCAAATTCCCCAAAGGAGAAGCTTTTAGCTTCCACTTCCTCACAGATCTTCTGGAGGTAGATAATCAGTGGTAGGTCTATCAGGGAGAGCAGGTAGGAAGATAGGGAAGGTCATGGGGTAAATCCTGCTTGTTGCAGCACTTCCATGGGCTGGGAAGCACTGGTGGTCAATCCTCAGGACTCCTTGCAGTGGGATAAACATTTTGAAAGATGCACAGAATTGCAAAGCAAGTGAATTTTCTTGTGCTTTGTTCCATGTTTTGCTGCTGGAAAAGAAGACAAGGCTGCTCCTTGTGGTTTATTTCCTAAGGCTGTTCCTGTAATGGTTAGTTTATTAGAAGGGAAACAGGAAAATTTAGAGGAAGGGAATAAAAGCTCAGCCTAATCATCATTTTTTACCAAATGTAGGCACATGTCTAAGTGGTCCAGAGCAAAGGTTCATTTTGCCCAGCATCCTTCCTCTTCAAGTGACCAGTGTTGGGTGCAGAGGGGAAGCACCCAAGGTTTGACCCACCAATATTCCCCAGCCCAGCCTGGGAGCCTCCAAAAGCCCCAGATGGTGTGTGTGCTGGTCTTTGATCCAGTTTAGTCTCCTCTGAGATGGCTACCAGATAAATTTTAGTATGTTCCTTTTCTACTTGACAGCGTTTTCCGTTCCAGAAATTCTTTCGATAGCTTTCATTTATGAGGCTAAATATATAAAGACATTAATGACACTGAAATAAGTTTATTGTCAATGCATTTTCTCCACAAAGCAAGAAATGCCCACTTTTATTCTTGCAATAGATCTCAGAGACCAGATCACTCATGGTCTTCAATCAGGGTGTTTCCATTCAGAATGAGCTGTTCCTTGCTTTTGTCAGCAAACCAGCTGAGAATTGGCTCATGCACCAAGCCAACAAACCCACACATGTGGGTGTAAACCCAGACAGGGTAAAAATAGCCTTTGGTACCTCTTGGTATGTGATTTCCCAGCCTTCCCTTAGCCCCTGCTGAGAACCAAAATTTGACCAAGTACTGCTGTCCCCAGGAGAGCTTGATGTACCAGACAACTGTTCATGAAGAATGGCAGGCAAAGTTCCTTCTCCACTTGCAGTAAGTCTAATTTCAAAGGTGTATTCCTGCCAAGTGTGAGCTCTGTCCTTCTGAAAAGCAGTGCCAGATCAAACCTCTCCTGTCTGAGGTCTAAGCCAAAAAAAAAGCTCTTTTTCATTTAGCTCCCACATCAGAATGATGTATAATATTCCATAGTGCCTGCTGCAGGACACCAAAGAGTTAAGCTGTTGCTTTGGCTAAAACCTATCCAGGAAAAATGCAATAAATTTAATTCTGCTGTCTCTGGACTTCTGTGATGGGTCTAATGGCAGGAGGTGTTGGGCTCTTCATCCAGACTGGTGGCTGCTCTACATTCTGAATTATTGGTAGAGAGTACAAACACATGCAGTGCCTTTTTGTGCATCTTATTCTAACATTTGTGTGATTTTTGTTAATAGACTTCTCTCTTTCACCACCTTCATCTTGCTTTCACCACCTGGTGTGTCTCACACCTTCAGAGTGAGGGCAGCTCCTGAGACAGGCTGTCAGCCTGGGGACAGACTGAGCTGCTCTGAAAAGGGAAAGGATTCATGCAAGTGATTGAGTGGCTGAGGAGAGATTCCCCCTTTAACACTGAAGTTGTGGATTTATGTGAATTGAACCACCGAGATTGTCACTTAAGGTACTTGTTCATTTGTTTCCATCCTCACTCCAAAATCTTGTGGTGGTGAGTAAAAGATGGAGGGACCCAGACCTGCTCTGGGAGGCTTGAAGAAGAGTTAATTGTGAGGATGGTGAGGCCCAGAGAAGCTGTGGCTGCCCCTGGATCCCTGGAAGTGTTCCAGGCCAGGTTGGACAGGGCTTGGAGCAACCTGGGGTAGTGGAAGGTGTCCCTGCCCATGGCAGGGGGTGGAATAGGATGGGCTTTAAGGTCCTTCCAACCCAAACCCTTCTGTGATTCTGTGATCCAGACAAGCAGTGTCAGCATCCATGTGTGGATGAGGACTGAGGCTGCTGCTTGGCTTTGGTTTTTGATTTTTGTCTTTGGGGTTTTTGTTGGTTTGGGGATTTTTTTTTTTTTGTGGTTGTTGTTTTGGTTTTTTTTTTGGTAGGTTTTTGGGGTTTTGGGGTTTTGTTTGGTTTTTTGGGAGTTTTTTTTTTAGATTTTTGTTTTGGTTTGGTGGGGGGTTTTTTGTTGGGTTTTTTTTGGTTTTGTTTTTTGGTTTTTTGTTTTTTTGGTTTTTTAAATTCAAGTAATTCAGATAAACACTGTAGTCCTATTCTTTGAATGGTTGAAGGACATGGGAGCCTCTTTTTCCCAGACACTTTTTCTGGGAATCTGTGCTCCCTCCACAGAGTGCAGGATAAACAAACTAGAAGTTTTGGGTTTTCAAATCAAGATAAATAACTATTGTTCTGCCCCCCCTGTGCCTCCTTCCCTTCCCACCATCTCTCCCCAGCTGCCTTCCCTCCATGAGAGCATCCCTTGGGAACTCCTCTGTCCCAGATGAGGACAGAGACTCCTCTGTCCCTGTGCAGTCCTCAGATAGCACATCTCCTGCTGAGGCACAAGGGCAGCACTCATTATGTCTTTCCCTCTGTGTCCACAGCTCCAGAAACCAGCCCCAAATCAGAAATATGTTGGTTTATGGCTCCCAGGGCCTCTGCAGCCCATGAGTAACCAATGCCATGGCCTGAGCTGGGCTGCAGATCTGGGGAATTATGGATGGTGAACTCCTCTGGTTTACACTTAAATAGGATCCCATGAGCTTACCCTGCAGAAGCTTTATCTTTTCAGTGTTTCCCATCAGGAGCTAATTTTATATAGGCCCTGCTATAACAGATCTCTTCCCAGGCCTCAGGGACTGGGACAGAATTTGTGTCCATCAGCTGCTGTGACCTGTGGTTAAAACAGGAGGAGCAGGAAATGAGGGTGTCTGGTGTGGCAGGGGATGGAAAATCTCTTTGCCAAAAGAAAAAGCTATCCCAAACCACTGGACCTTGCCTACTAGGGGAAGAAGAAGAGGAGGCAGTGTCCTCAGAGTCCCAGGAAATGCTAGTATGGCATATGGGGTGTAGGTGTGATCATAAATTGATATACAAGGTGATGATAGCTGTTCACCAGACAAAAATAATCCAGTAGGTCCCTTGGCTAACTGTAATCACTCAGGCAATTTTGGCAGGGGCAGGACCAGCAAGTGTGGCTCTGCATCCCCCATGGTTCTGGGGATTACAGGGAAGGAGAGTTGATTTGGGGTGAGTAAAGGGGGTGGTGCTCCCTGCCTCATCCTCACTGAGCACTGCCAGCAGCTGCTGGTACTTTGGCTTCTCTTGGAAGTGTAAATAGCTGTAAGAGGCCTCAAGGGCAATGAAGGCAGGGGATCCCAAAACAGAGAGAAAGTGGAAAAATGCTGGCAATCCCAGGTACAAGCAGCACTGCTCAGATCCTCCCTGGAGCCCTGCAGGAGCCCAGGGAGATGTTGATGTTCCTGAAGTGTAAGGTGCTTGAGCCCTTATCCAGCTGTGGCTTTGTGCTCTCTCTTTGGGAGAGGCACCACAGCATCTCCCCAGAGGCAACTGGGAATTGGGAGTGTTTTCTTCTCATAAAGGACTCTGTTTTGCCCCAAGATAATAATGGGCTCTGATCCCCAAACCCCTTCCCACATGAGGACTCCTTCCATAACAAGAACCAGATTGGTAATTGAGGGTTGTACTGGTGCTATTAATTGGGAAAAAAAAAAAAAGAAAAAGAAAAGTAGGGGGGGAGCTGAGACTTAGGCCCTACTAGGGGGAAATCAACCAATAAATAGTTATAAATAATTTATTGGTTATGAATAATTTATTGATTAATAAACCAATATTTATAACCAATAATGGTTATAAATAATTTATTGGTTATATATTAACCAACTAATTCCATTCTTAAAAATCCAGGGAGGAAGACTGAGTCTTCCTCCACAGGTATGCCTGGAGAGCAAGCATAGGAAAGCATGAAAGTATTTCTTAATATATAAACCAAAGTATTCCTTGATGCAGTTTAAGCCTCTCTTACTACTTCTACTATCCACCACAACCTCTGAGAAAGGATGAATCCATTCTTCTGTCCTGAGTGAATCTGAAGGTCATGATCATCCATCTTCTAGACTAAACAATTCTCATTCTTTCACTCTTTCCACATAAATCACGTCTTCTTACTCTTCTCGCTGATCCCTGTTGGACTTTCTCCAGTTAATTCCCATCCTGCTTCCTGAGAGCAGTCACTCCGTTCCCAGCTTCCTCTTTGATGTGAAATGACAGCCTGTGGTGTGGAACTGCTGGGTGAAGGTGAAGGGCTGGGGTTACCCAGGGTGGGATGGAAATTTGCCTCTTGGAAGATGAAAGTAAAGGACAGGGCGTGTGAGCAGCTGCTCCCGTGTTATTCCTGTGTTGGGTCAGGGGATGCTGGTGGCTGATAGGGGGAGCAGAGCTCCCAGGAGGGAGGGGATGCCTGAGTGCCGGCCCAGGAGAAGCTGTCCCATAGCAAAACAAACTGATCAGATCCCATGTGTGCTGACATTTCTCTCCAACAAACCCTCCCTTTCTGCTTCCCAGCATCTTGCACCCAACATGTGTATTCTTTTGAGATCAGAGCTGATTTACTGCTGAACCCTGAGGACATGACTAATAAAATCCTTTTTTCCCAGTTCCTAGTCCTTAAGGCAAGTTCCTTCTTCCTCCCCCCCACTTCATCTGGCCATTTTTATCTATGAGATAAGTATGTGTTAAAGAGAGACTGGTTTGATGTTTCACTGTGAGGTTCATGGTTCTGTGTCCTGGATCACACAGACACTTGAACATGAGCTTAATTGCTGCACTTACAAATAGAGACCAGACTTGCTCATGCCTGAGAAAACAGCAGGATACAGAGGTGTTGTGGGGTGCCAGGCACTGAGACATGTGCCTGATGCTGATCTGCATCTGGATTTACTGTGCCTGGAGCTGGGCAATGGTGTAAAACCACCCCACAGTGCAGCAGTGACATGGCCAGTTGTCCCACTGGCCTTGCTCTGGGAGCATCCATCCTATGGGGCAGCTCTACAGCAGCAGCAGCTCTGGCCTCTTGCAGCATTAGGCTTTGTCCCAGCTTGACCAGTGCCTGGCTTTTCCCACTGCAGCATCCTCCAGGTGCAGACAAAGCCCAGCTTTTGTGCCCAAGCTGGCCAGGCCCTGTTTATAATTCACTCTCTTTGTCAAGGAAAAGTGCTGATAAGACATGTTTGCTCTGTGGGTATCCCTACCTGGCTGCTCTGCAAAGCCCCCAAGAGCAAACAGAAGAGAAATGGGCCATTTTTGGGACTGCTGGAATAAAAGCAGGACGGCCACGCTGTGTGTGGAGCCAAATGCTTTGCATAGTTGTGCTGTCAGCAAACACAGGCAGCCAGAGCAGGGAAGCAGGCGCTGGCACAGCTTCTTTCTTAGCTCCTATTTGCCTTTGCATTTGTTATCTTGGACATAAAGAGCTCTGCAAGCCAGGGATTTGGGCAGTTAACCTCAAATAAACCCCAAAAGACCTACTTCAGTGAAGTGTAACAGAGCCTGTTGAACCTAATGGAGCTGGGCTTGCTCTCACCGAGGGTGATTTGGACTCTCAAGGTTTACTGTTTCCTGGAAGCTAATGGCATTTGGGGGCATTTTTTGCTTTGTGTGCAACTTTGATTACTGCTTTTTCACCTTGGCTTTGTGTCTGGCTCCTCTGGACAGCTGAGTGTGTGTACACGTGTGAGGGAGAATAGGCAGCAGTGAAAGGATGCACCACTACAAAGACAGATATTTGGGCTTGCTGGGAAATAGCCTTTCTACTCAGACAGACAGCAAATATTTGACACTGAGCAAGAAAATCAGGTGTGCTGTTGGACAGAGAGAATCCCTGTAAAAAGAGATTTGACCCACCAGCAGATTATTTCATAGCTTCACCCAGCCCCAGTACTTAAAAACACTGTTTAGGATCAAAGTACCCTGCAGGCAGCTGGTTTTGTTTCGTTAAACAAAACCCAGTCATGCTTTATAAGGTCATCAAGCTCCCAAAGAGTGACTTGGGGAATACAGCTGCAGATGGATAGTGATGGGATTAAATGGAAGTGTTTGGAGAGACCACTAGCAGCTGATACCCCTCACAGGCAGAGCTGGGGCAGGAGCTCTGCCTCCACTCCTAGGGATGGTGATTCACTGGTGGGTAAAGGCAGCTCCCAGCAATTACAAGTGCTGGTCTCAGCTCCTGGCAGGCGCAGGGACCTGGATCATTTCCAGCCCTAATGTTCATCTCTTGAGGACTTTTGGGTGTTCAGGTGCTGCTGGAAAATAAGCCTTATCATGGAGTGCTGGAAAGGGAGACAGGAATTGAGGTTAAATATAGGCTTTGACCAAGCAGGAGTTATCCAAATGGGTCTGTTCTCCTGCTCTGTGTAATCACCAGCAATTGAGAGATCATTGCAATAAAATACAGATCCAGCCATTTGGAGGCTCTGGAAGATAAAAGCCTGGCTGCATCTGCTGCATCTCCTAAAAGCATCAAGCTGTTCAATACAGCTTCCAGGACTTGTGATGTGACCTGACTGAGAGCAGCAAACCAGAAAGAAAGCATCCCCCACTTGGTGTGGCTTCTGGTCCCATCTCCTGTTGGAAAAGCGTGGCCAGAGGCAGGCAGGGACAGAGAGAATTAAACCCCTTTTGAAACCCTCTTCTTAATAGGATCAGATCCAAGCCAGGGTTTGAAAATTCAGGAGGCTATATCCCATTCTCTCATTGTCCTTGTTGTCAAGCAGGATTTCTTACTATTTAATTCCTTTATAAAGATGAAGCAGCACTGAGTGTTTACAGCTCTCCTGGTGACTCCAGTAAGCCTGACTGACATCTCTGTAGGAACACAGTGGAACCTGACACAGCTCAGCTCTAGGCCCTGCTCTGCACTCTTCAAACACACACAGCCCGTGCTGAGCCCCTGCTGGCTTTGTGCTGCCCCCGGTTTGTGATTGCTGGCTGCACGGGGAAGGCAGAGGTGCTGATGGCTGTGCTTGCTGGGGAAGCCTGAGAGCTCTGATTTAACCCAGACAGAGCCCCCAAGGCAGAGTGGTTTCTCCTCCCCTCCCTGCTAAGGATTGGGCAGGATGTTTATGCGCTGCTCAGCCAAAGGTACCCAAATCCTGAAAATCTTACTCAATTTTGCCTGGTACTCGGGATTTCTTGTTGGCATGTCCGGTATCAGTGGATCCAGCTGAAACCTGACATCCCTAAACAAACCCTGCCTTCAAAGCCCGACTTGCAACATCCTCCGCGAGGTTCCTGGCTTGGCATCGCCCTGCTCAGAGTTCTTTGAAACACTCCCTTGTTAGCCCGGGAACAGGATGCAGCGCTTGGATGGGTGTTCACAGCCCCCAGGGCTGCCCAGGGGCCAAGCAGCGAGGGGATTTATGAGACGTGGAGAACAGAGCCCGGAGGAAAACATTGGGTAATCGGAGAAGCGGCCTCGAGGAGCCAGTCGGGCTGTTTATCTCCCCCCAGCCTCCCCGGGGAAGGCAGCTGTACCATGTCACCTCCGACGCATGAATCCCTGCCCAGCCTCATCCAGAAATCCCACAGGAGCCTGTATTTGAGTATTTGTGCGGGGAGCCATGCCCAGGTCAGCCTGGGACTCGGCGCAGGCGGGCTCGCTTATTGGAGAGGCTTGTTGTAGTGTGTTTTTATATTTTGTAATACTTTGTAATAGTTTTTTGTATTCCTTTCGTTTTCCTAAGTAGTTTACCCCAAACTGTACCCCTTCCCTATACCTATGTTATCATTCTCCTGGGTTGAGATCATCCCCAAACCCCCCGCCCTGACCCTCTGTCAATCATTTAGCATCCCATCCTCTTTATCCAGAACCTTCGGCCAAATCCGTCGTGTGATTAGCTGGAGGCCAAGAGTCAGCCCCCCAAGAAGTATTCTATACGTTGCCCAAAATGTCCATTCCTCTAGATTCCATCCCTTTAGCATCCTTATTGATCAACAAATGTTATCTACTTTTTGTTTCCACCTCCCTTTAAATGTGACCTTGGCACATCTCCAGGCGCTCTGAGCAGGAGCCCCCTGAGGTTGCAGGAGTCCCTCGGGAGCTCTGAACAAACCTTGGAATAGCCCCTGCTGAGAGTCGGCCTTTACCACTGTCTCCAGTGTCTCTCCTGCTGCACAGGCACTGGCCTGGCTGCCATCAGTACCCTTGGGGCACAGAGAGTGTCCCCCCTCTGAGTGTCCTCAGAGTGTCCCCCCGCTGTCTGCCGACCCGGGGCTGGCCGGGGTCCCTGAGAGGCTGGCAGGGAGACAAAAGACAAGGCTGAGCCCAGTGGGGCAGCACAGAGGGCTCCTTCATCCCTCCTTCATCCCTCCTTCATCCCTCCCTGCCCGGCCTGAGCAGCCTCTGCCTCCCCTCGGGTGCGGGGCTTGGCAGCAGCAGGAGCAGCCCTGCCACGGACGCCGTGTGCAGGGGGCAAACACCGGGGGTGGGACAGGAATGCCCCGCTGGCCACGTCTGGAGCAAGGAAAGGGCGTGGGGGAGCTGCCTGCCCTGCATAGCTCTGTGCAGCTGAATTTCCAGAGCTGTGCTTTTTGGATGCCCTCACCGAGCGGCACAGCCGCAGGGCAGAGCCTCAGGCCGTGTCAGTCGGGGGGGTGCTCAGTTCTGAGGGAAGCCTGGTCACCACCTGCCCTCTGTGTTACCTGGGGTAGCCATTTACAGCCCTTGCTCTTTTATGGATTCCGTGTCTGGTTTTCCAACATAATTCTTCCTTTCCCTGTCTCAGACGCTGTTGAGTCTGGCCCCTCGCTCTCTGTAATTGAAATATAAGCATTGCTGTGCATCAGACAGACCTGGGGTTTCTTTCTGTGTTTCTTCCTATTTGTTTTTTCTAATTTCTTTCATGGTGGCCCATGGGATTACGGCTGTAACTTTAAATACCTTCCACCACCACCAGCTGAAATGAGGTTGGGGAACAGGGAGAATTAAAATATGCTTCAAAGGACTACACAAGAGGAATACAAATAGAAACAGATAGCTTGAATTTAATCTTTTATAGGCTATTTCATAGAGAATAATATCAGCTCAGGAGGGGTTAGTGCCTCTGGTAAGGGTAGAAGGAGACAGCTGCCTGCTACCCCCTCCTCTTCCCAGAATCTTTTTTGGAGGGGTTTCTGTGCTCTACAGTGGGCAAATGCAGGATCACACGTTTTTTTCAGCTCTCCCATCAAACTGTGATTCCTAAATGCCCACCTCTGACTGGCAAGGCATCCTTCACTCCTACAACTAAATAAAATCCTAAAAAAACTGAAACTAAAAATCCTCAGCTGGAATGGTTGCTCTGGTTGTACCCACTGATGGTCTCCAGCTGTGTCTTAGGTTGCAAATGGTGTTTATTCTATTGCCATCTGTTAGAGGTGGGGCAGTTCTGTTAATTGGGCCACCTGTTAAAACCAGGTGGGGCAGTTTTCTTTATCTCTTCCATGACCCATCCTCCCTCTGGGAAATATCTTCTTGTAGTGGGCCAGTGGGTGTCACTGCATGGCTGGTAAAATTACATCATCCCACTGGGAGATGCTCTGCCCAGGGGGAGGAGCCAAGCATTCCTACATGGATATAATCTGAGACTTGGAACATCAAAGGCAGCCTTTTCCTACTGGATTCCCAGAGGAGCAGCTTTCTTCTCCACTGGATTTCCAGAGGAAGACCAGGCCCATCTACACCACCATTGGACATTCAGAGGAAAACTCCACCCTTCTACAGGATCACTGCTCCAACAGAACCATGCCTGTCACTGCAGGAGGACTGCAGCCACCATTTAATGGGACTGCTGTCAACACCTGGACCCACAGGGTGTCAGGGCCTAGTCTGACTCTGGCAGTAGTTTTTTGTTATTGTTGTTGTTGTTTGTAATATTACATTTGTATTTTTAATTTCCCTAGTAAAGAACTGTTATTCCTATTCCCATATCTTTGCCTGAGAGCCCCTTAATTTCAAAATTATAATAATTTGGAGGGAGAGGGTTTATATTTTCCATTTCAAGAGAGGCTCCTGCCCTCTTAGCAGACACCTGTCTTTTCAAATCGAGACAAGCTGAGAAGGTGCTAACCCACACAGGGCAAAGTACTTGCAGCCTGTGAAAACATCACATCTGCCTCTTCCTGGAGTGGGAAATCATTCCAGAAAAAGGCTGTAACAAGTGCTGGAAATTCAAACTGAAAAGTTAATAGCCAGTTAAAATAGCAGAATGTGTGTTTGCCTCCACCCCTTGTTTACTGAAGACATATGTGAAAGTCAGAGTAGCTGCCCTTGGCTCCTTGCTGTCATTTATCACAGATCAACCCCAGTAACAGGTCACTGGCCCTGGCTCAGGATGGAGTCACTTCTGCATCTTCAAAAGGCACAAATCATTCCAAGACAGCCCAAGGAAATTGTACAAGCCCAGTGTTTGGGGCCAGGCCCCAGGACACCTGGGCTCGGCAGAGCTGTGGTGATTTATGGGAGGAGCTCCAGGGCACGGACCCTCTGCTCGTGCATCAGTCAGAGAGGTGATGTCACCAGGAGAGCTTCCCCAGCCACTGAGGGCTTGTCCTGAGCAATATCCATCCTCAATGCAGGGAAGGAAGGAGCTGGATGGGATGGCACCCTGGGAGCCCTGGCACGTGGAGGTTTGGGCAGCCTTACACCTGCTGCTACTCACCCACCTCTGAAGCTGCAGAAACCTCTCAAGGGTGCACTTGCCATGAGTGATGGTGCTCTGTTGGCCTGGGGCATGTGGGCTCATATCCTGCTGAACCAGGGAGGTGTTGGACAAAGGAATCCAAGTGAAAAATAGCGTTTGGTGCACTTAAAGCAGGAAGATGGACTGCCTCAATCAGGTGTGTTTACAGCTTATCCCCATCACCCACACTGACCTCTTCCTTACCCACAATTACCCTCCCTGCAGGTAAAACCCCTTTTGTTCAAGGCTGTAAGAATAAATGGGTTCATTATGGCCTTTTGTGTATTTGGAGGGATTGCCCTGCCGTGCTGGTTCTCCAAGTTATAGCTTAGCAAGGGAAAACCCAATGTCAAATTACTCAGGACTTCAGGATCATGGCCGTCCCTCTCCTTGCTCATCTTCATTTTCCCCCTACCTTTTTATCCAGTGCTAGTTCACCAAGTTCCACTGGTCTCTAATCTAAAAGAAATGAAAAAGATGGAGAATAGCATCTCCAAAAGAAGCTGCAAACACAGGAATGAAAAGCTGGGTGGAGTGGCCACTCACCTCTTCTGGATGATCCTTTTTCAATGTTGGGAAATGTGCTTATTTTTATCTAGAAACTGCTCAGTGACTACCAGCCCCCCCAGATTCAAACCTTGAGCTCTCTCCCCTCAAGTCAGTGTCTGTGTTTGCATGAATCATTAAAAAAGGGAAGAGTTTTGCTGTCTCCAGCAAGTTCTCCTGTGCAGGGCGAGCTGTGGGAGACTCAGTCACAGGCTGGTGCTTACGTCTGTGCACATATTTCACAGCAGAGCTGTAGGTTTGCTGACTGTCACCTCACATAGTTCCATGGTTACATCTTTTCCTAAATACAGGAAAAGCCTGGTAACCACTGCCATCAGGAGGTCCTGTTCCCAGTCAGCCCCTACCACCTCATCAGCTTTTAAATCGTGCAGATTTACAATATGCAAATTTACAATATTGCAAACTAGGAAGTAGGGAGGTGGGGAAGGGAAGGCTCAAAGGTAAAACAAGACATAAAGATAAACATAACATGAAGTAAGAATAATAAAGGTAAGGAAAGAATCTGAAAAAAAAGGTAGTGGGTAGTGATGTAAATTGTCACTGTTAAGAAAAATAAGGGCTGGGGAGGATGGAAAAGGGCCCTCTGGTCCTGCACGTGCTCTGCAGTGGTGTGAAGCATCGGGGTTGCTGTGACACTTCTTGAAACTCTTGATAATATGTAACTCGTAGAGAAATCAGCGTTAGCAAGGGGTATTTATGAGCACAGGAACAAAAACTGCACTGAGCTTACCTTGAGACATCCTGCTTGTCTGCCAGGCCTGCCTGGAGGGGTTTGTGCTGGCTCACATCCAGGGGGCTGGATCCACGAGCTGGGTTTTTGCCTCTGGAAACAGAGCTTTCTGTGCACTGCTGCTGTTCAGCTGTTGGAGTTCTGTGTGCTGAGAATTTTAGACTTTCTCTGCTGACAGACTCTGACCCCCAAGAGAGCACTACATTTAACCTGAAACCAAAGAGAAAACTTCCAGCATTGATTAATAGCACTGAGACTACGAGTGCATGGTTTGATTAGAAGTGTGTAATATGACAAAGTAGAAAACTTAGAGTTTGGGGGTTTAGAATATAGCAATATATATGGAGCAAGGTAGAAGTTTTAAAGCAGAGGCTAGTCCTTCTTCAGAGCAAGAACTGCTGAGAGGAGCTGACAGTGTTTGATCTCTGGTGTGTGTCTGGGTGAAATTGGGCTTATGGGTGACACCAGGGCTGCAGGGGAGTGCAGAGTCTTTGCTTCTTTTCTGCCAGGGTTGGGATTAAATGCTTGAGATGGTATTTCTTGTTGGGACTCAGATGTTTATTAGTTCTTATCTATATTACAGTCTCACCATGAGAACCATGAGTTCTACAGTACTTCTCTCTAACAAAGTAAAAATGGAGCCCTATCTCTCTCTCTATAAGACCTTTTAGGGATAAACTGTCCAATTAAGAAATGACACCTAAATTATTTTTACTTTTAACTCAATAACCAACCACCCATGCCCCACAATGCAGACTTTTTTATCCAGTTACAGAAAACCACCCAAACCCATGGAGAATAAGGTGAAGAAGAAGGAGCAGCCTCCACTCTAAAATCTCCATCTTGCTTTATATATATTACTATATTCTAAAACCTTAAACTCTAAGTTTTCCACCATGTGGTATTTCACACTTCTATTCGAACTCCACACCAGTTCTATCATTCAATTAGATATGAATTGAATATCTAATATTCAATCCCAGTTCTATCATCCAATTTTGGAAGCCTTCTCCACAGCCTCAGGTCAAATGCAGTGTTCTCTTGGGGGTCAGTGCCTGTCAGCACAGAAAGTCTCAAATTCTCAGTGACCAGGGTTCCAACGGGGAGCTGGTCAAGTCTCACTGTCTCCTGCTCTCCCCACTCCACCAAAGCTGCAGCCTGGGCAGCTTCAGCAGGTACCTGAGGTGCTCCTCAGCAGGGCATCCCCAGCCCTTCAGCATGGCAATGGTGCTGCTCAGCTCCTGTGAACTCCTTGGATATTTGAGCACGAGGCAGATTTCAGTACCTGCCAAGCTTTCTGAGCCACTCACCAGCATTCCCAGTATGTTTGCAGGTACTCCAGGGAAGCTCCTTCTCATCTGCAAAGCAGAATTGGAGCCTAAGCCACTTTGCCCATCCTGTAATTCCCCTCTTTAGTCACAGACTGGGGAGAAGTGACATAAACTGGAAACTGCCTGATTGCCCAAACTTGGTGATTCCTGTCCAAGGAGGTAGGAAGGAAAACTGAAAATATTCCTGCAGTTGGGCAAGTTGGAGCCAAACAGCACTGTAAGAATGTGTGTGATTAGATCAGGACCAGTTGCTGAGTGTGAGCTCTCTCCCTGTTAGCACATCTACCAGTTCATAAATGTCCATGGAAGCAAAAGGCTGCATCTGCCTTTAATTGGGACAGATACACTGCAGGCAAGCCAAATTCCTAGGCATGCCTGCACATGTCTATGCAGGGCTATAGTCTCTCTTGGTGATCTCATTTAAACACAGTCAAAATGATTAAAAGATGCCCTTCCCTTTTGTTTTGAAATGTAATTTTCCCTCGAAAAATAATTGGGATGTTCCTGACAGCTGTGCAGCACACTATGTTAGTGCATCCCCAAGCAGATCACAAAAAGAATTAAGTATTGGGCAGGGTTAGGACTTAAAACTAAACTGACTGGTATTCTGTCTGGAAATTCTGATTTATCAGAATTGAAACTATTTGGGGGAATAGGTATTCCCCTGAATTTAGAAAGAACCCAACGGGTACAGCACTGCTGTGATCTAAATTTGAAACGGTATTTTCTGGATAGAAACAATGCTTGATTTGGCTTATATTAAGAAGCTGGAGAGCATTATAAAAAAAAAAAAAAAAAGAAAACAGTCGAAATTGAAGCAAAACATCTTGAAAGTATTATAGCAGAGTCTTTTGGATAATAGCATTGTGAACATTTTAGAGATACAAAGCTTTACTTGAAGACAGATGCAGAAATATCAAGACCTTGACAATACCCCCAGCACAGGAAGAGCATTTTGCCACCAGTTCTAGGAGGCACAACCTCCCCATCATGCTTTTGGGTGACCTGAGGGGCAGAGGCAGATGGGGCATGTCTGGGAATGGCAGCTGAGTTTCCAAATCCTAGGCCAGCTCCCAGTCACTGAGATAACACCCATCCCCTCCCTTCCTTCCCCTTCATCCCCAGCAGGCTCACAGGAATGCTGACCCTGTGGGTGCTGCTGGCTCCCTGCTGACCACATCACCCCTCTGGCCGTGTCCCAGGCTGGCTGAATTGCCCTGGGTGGCTCCAGGCTCCCATCACTCCTCCCTCCAGCTCCTTCACCTAAGGAGCAATGGGAAAATGCACCTTTAAAGCTACCCGTGGTCACTTGAGTCACAGGTATCAAAGCAGTGTTTCATGGAGGGATTAATCCATTCCAAACCTGCCCTCCAGATGGGTTTCACAGATTTTCTATTTCTCTTAATTCAAACAAAAAAGAAATTTATTCTCTTTGTACCAACCAGTACTACTTTGGAGAGATGAAACGCTGTGCACGCCAACAATGTTTTCCATACAAGTTTCTCTGCCATTTTCAAAAGGGGAGAGAAGATGATTTCAAGCAAGGAGGAGGTTGGCTGAGAGGACCTCCTGAGGTCTCCTCCAACCTGCATTTTCCTTATGATCCCTTGGCTGTGAGAAATGGCTTTGGGCTTTATTTTTTTGTTCTTTAGGGAAGTACAGGTAGATCCTCTCATCACTTGTAAAAAGTCTTCTCAGGAACCATATTTGTTATTTTTGTGACTTTGATGCAGAAGAAGAGTAGATGGGCAGCTGGCAGGAGGTTTGTTTATGACTCCAGTGGTGTCTGGACTTGCTCTGGTGTTTGTGTCTCCAAAGTCTGACTCAAACCCAGTTCAAGCCAGTGGAAAGAATCCCAGCAGTTTAGCAGATATAAAGCTGCCACTCTGGGAAGGAGAAACTTTTGGTAACACATCCTTTCATAAATCTCTCCTCTTCCTGACGTGCTGGTGGCTCTCCTCAGGCAGGGGTTTTGCTGGTGGTTGTTGGGGCAGGCACAAACACATTTCATCCAGATGACGCTGCACCATCGTAACACATTCTGGCACCAGTGCTGAGCCCTCTGCACACCCCAAACAAATGCTCTGCCCTCCCCTTGGGCAGTGCCTGGGCCTCTTGGGCCTCCATTTGCTGCCCTCTTGCCTTTGCTTTGAGATCTCAGAATGGTTTGGGTTGGGAGGGACCTCCAAGCCCACCTCCTTCCATGGGCAGGGACACCTCCCACTAGCCCAGGTTGCTGCAAGCCCCATCCAGCCATGTGGCTCTATCTCTATCATCTCTATCTCTATCTCTATCTCTGACTCTATCTCTATCATCTCTATCTCTATCTCATCTATTTATATCTTTGGCTGCCTAAATCTGTTTATTCTAATGCTGCTGAGATCCTATGCAGGGCACCCACAGCCTCCATGGTGTCTCCCTTTCCTAATCCAAGTCAAACAAAATATTCACTTAAATTTATTATCACTCTGAAAAAACCTCTGTCCTCCCCAAGAGTAAGGACAAGGCTTACAGAGAGAGGTGTAGCACATTTCATCAGAGCAAACCAGACAGGCAAACCAGCCAAGCTTTTGCTCTGCCAGTCTTTCCTTAGGGTTTTATTAAGAGATTTCTCCATGGTCTCCCCTGTGCAAGGACAGCTTCCTGATGGATGTGTCCGCAAGGTCTGCAATTTGTAAGGCAAAGAAATGGTTTTGATAATCCACAACTTGCTTAACAAGGACTCCCCACACAAAAATGGTTGCTTGTCTTCAAAGGAATGCTTCTGGAGAGCTACTTTGTGGCCAGTCACTCAACGTTTCTGATCCTCATTAGACCAGAAAAGTACACGCTTTCCCTCCAGGAAGAGCATGTAAGTGTTGGAATTTCTAACGTTAGAAATGATTGAAACTGAGCAGTTTGAAATGGTAATTTTTCCTACAGCTGAAATTTAAAAGATGACAGTTTTCTTTCCCGTGTCCATTCTCATTATTTATCAGAACTTAGGCTGTGATTTACATCCCTAACAAGTAAAATGGATAAGCCAGACCCCTTCCAGGCCAATGCATCCCATCCCTTTTGCCTGCTGCTGCTCCAGCCTTTACCAAACACCTGCACTGCCACCTTCTGCCTGGCTTACAGCTCGCAGCTGAATTTCCACCACTTCGGTGAAAAAAGAAAAATTTTTCTTTTGCTCATCCTGCCGAATTCAGGATGTATGTCCCAAGAGAACTTGGAATACAAAGAAGAAACCACACGTGCATATGCACAATTAACACATTCTGTAAACTGATTTTTTTTTTTTCCTAGCTGGTCTCTATTAATTGCCCTATGCTTACTTCCTAGCTTTAATTTGGAGGAAGGGAACTCTCCAGTGCTGCTCCCCATGATCCAAAAATATTAAAATATTTTGCCCAGAGAAGCTGTGGCTGCCCCCGGATCCCTGGAAGTGTTCCAGGCCAGGTTGGACAGGGCTTGGAGCAGCCTGGGATACTGGAAGGTGTCCCTGCCCATGGCAGGGGTGGAACATCTTCAAGGTCTATTCTAAACCAAACCATCCTGTGATTCTATGAAAAGAAATCCAAGTGAAGCTTAACCATGGCTTCTAAATTAAAAAAAAAAAAAAAAAAAGTCCCTTTTTTCTTTTTTTCTTTTCTTATGAAATATTAGCAAAATGCAATATCAAGTTGAGGGGGAAAAAATATCTGAAAGCCAAGTGAACCCAGATGTACTTTAAACCCTCTCACATCACTCATTTTAAAGAATTCCTGGTCTTTTTCCTTTTGCGATTGAAGGAAGGGGTACCAAAATCACCCTCTACTTAGAAAAATAAATGTTCTTAGTGAACATGCTAATCCCTGCAGCAGCCAGCCTCAGGCCAAGTGGCACTTCCAAGCAGGAGCAGGCCCTGGAAGAGAGATGGGCTGAGCAGCATCTCCTGGAAAGTGCCAGAGTCATTACTGAATGTCTAAACCCCAGCCTTTAACAGAAAGCCAGTTCTTGCAGGCTCGAGAGACTCGATGCATGCAAGAAAAGGCTGGGAATATTTCCCCTGCATGGTAAACAGGATTTTTCCATGCTGAGGGAACAGTGGCATCTGGTGTTCGCCGGGCTCTTCTACAGCCACCGCTTCCCAGGTGGCTGCTGGAACATTCCCTGGACACGGGCAGGCTTTGGCTCCCGAGTGGCATCTGGGACATGCAGGATGCCTGTGGGAAATGGATTTGTAGAGAATCCTCAAAGCCTGACAGAAGGCTCACATGTCTGTATGCAAACCTTGAGATAAGAAATGCTGACTTAGAAATGCCATGGAATGGGACAGACATTGCTGAGAGAGAAACAGGACTAAAAACAAGTTTCAAAGGATGGCCTTGCAAATAAGACTAAATATTTTTGAGAAATGGAACTATAAAAGATGCAATGTAGTGGGACCCACAAGGGGTAATTTTAGATGATTGGCTTTAAAGCATTTACAGCATGGTGTGGCTAAAGCTGATAGACCAAGAAACCCTTATAATGTATTGTAATTAGGAAATAGCTTCTGATTGTGATGATGTGAATTATAACCTCTGTATTGTCTCACCCTTCACATGGGACTAAAAATAGAATAAAAGTTTTTAAAACACCTCTCAGTTACCCCATTTCTAAGTCAGAAAAGAACTTAATCCAACAGGGTCTGGATTCTCCCCAGTGGCACCTGGGACATGCAGGATGCCAAAAATGTCTCCCCAGATATTGGGTGGGGGGCTCAAGCCCATCTGAAAGGCATCAGGAGGCTTGGGTGGTGCATCAATCCCAAATTGCTTCTAGTGAAGAAGGGCTCTGTCGGGGCAGGAATTCCAGGACCTAGGACCGTAGTGCATCTCCCTGGTATTTTCTATAGAATTTAGAAAAGGCAAATAGCTCTGCATTTTGGTAATTGAAATCTGGTTTAATGGTCTCCTACCCCAAGTGTATGAAAGGACATTTCCTGTGGAGGTGGACAGAATGACCCAGTTGAGCTTGGATCTAAATGGGAACAATTTCTGCTGGTTCCTATCATCTTTCAAGGTGAAGATTTTCCAAAGCTTTGCATCCTTCTACTTCACCAAAGGCTGTTCTGCAATATTTTCAGAACACCCCATGGCCAGTTTCAGCTGAGTGCTGACTGACAGGTTTTTTTCTGCTCCTGCTGTGATCGGTCCATCAACAGAAGTTCTGAGCCTGTTACTCCTCCCGAGTGCGGCAAAGAGCGGCTCGGCTCTCATCCAACAAATCCCAGCTCCTCCTTGTGGCTGCACTCAGAAACTCAGCGCTTTCCCCGCACGGGGCTTTATTTCAGCAGCTGAACTCACGCAGAGATACCGATTATTGTCCCTTTTGGCCAGTCTGCCCTATTAAGTCACAACAAAATGCATTTCGGTGACATCAGAACCGGTTTGACAGCCGTGACAGCGGGGGGCAGCTCTGCCAAGGCACTGCTGAACGCTGACCTCCACGGTCAAAACAAGCACACAGCTAAAAGGATTTCTCTTCTTGCCTCTGAGGTTTCCAAACTCGTCAGGTGGTTTTAAATAACAGGTAGCACTGTAAGTGACAACGTGCCAAGGGCTGACTTTTGTGTGGCGTCGGGCACCTTGGCACGGCGCTCCTCAGAGCACGGCTCTCTCTGTTCCACAACAATTTGTTCAAATCAAGCCCTGGATTTGTCGTGCACCAAGGTTTATTTTCTATAAAAACACGGGAGGTTTTGCAAAGGGCAGCTGAACTCCTGCTAGAAAAAAATAAATCAGTAGGAAATGGGTACCTAATGCCAAATCCTACTGAAATTAAATTTGATCCCCATCATTTCCTACAAAGACTTTGGTCTTAGGCTGGCAAATGTAACGCTCCTAAGTCAACAGGCAATTTAAAGTGTGTGGAGAACAGGCTGCAGAGGCTCTACAAACATCCCAACCCTTTTGCTATCAGCAGTCAACATAAACATTGTTACCTGAACAGGTTCACAGAGAGAATAAGAAAGGCTGGTTTTGTAATGTTTTCTTTATTAAACTCAGCTTTCACTGCTGTTCTGAGTTGACAAAAATGTTTCCCAGGAAGACTGACAAACAAAAACAGCTCATAAACATGTTTTTTTCAAACACTGTAGGTATAAACAAATAAAAGCTCTGGTTTGCTACTTTGGGAGGCCCTGTGTAACCAGCATTTTCAACTGGCCAATTAGCAGCATGTATGTTCATCAGTGAAGAACTTCCACTTGTTTTTAAATTATCAGATCCAGTGTTTTAAAAATTATTGCTCATTATCAGACAAAACCCCAAGATAAATAGGATGCTCATTATACCATCCCTGCTGGTAATGAGGATTTTTATATTGCCAGTACGTGCAGCTTTGTGGTGGGGTTTTTTTAAGCGATTAAGACCAAAACTTTTCAAAATAGGTTGAGATGCTGGGCAATCAACATTCCAGGAGCCAAATTCTCAGCAGCTCTGAAATTGGCACCTTCCTAAACTCTACCTTCTTTTAAGATGTCAAGCTGAGCACCCCTGACAAAAACATCCCTCAGCCACTAATGGCTGGAGGTGGAGCACCCAACTGTGACACTGCTCCAAGGCTTTGCTGCCTGGAATCAAATCCTGTCCTGGCACGGCTCCTGCCTCTTTCCCAAATCCCCTGGGACCCGCCTGGAGGGCTGGGGTGAGGAAGAGGACCAGTGCACAGAGTCAAGGAGTTGTAGATGATGGAGGTGTTTTTCCTGTCCCACTGCTCCTCCTGGCTGGCAGGCCCAAGGGAGGGGACAGTGGCAGGTACAGCCAGGTGGAAAGGTGGATTTCCTCACAGCCCTTGGAACCAGGGGCACCTGAACCTCTGCAGCTCCTGGCAGCAACGCCTTGCAGGGCAGATCCTCCCGTGCCTACTGCACGCACTACTGGCCATGGTGTCCCACAGGGGCTACTCGAGGGCAGCTGTCACTCCCTGGTGCCCGGGAGCCCCGTGGGCCAGCGTCCCTTTCCGTGCGCTCCCACCGGGCACGGCTCGCTGGCCTCCCGCCCTGCTCCACTCGCTCCTCCACAGGGACACCAGGAGGGCACTCTCCTGCTGACCCCGGGCACAGGAGCTGTCCAGGAGCGCCGGCCGTGTCACACCGCCGAGGCGCGTCCCTCAGGGCACGGCGGGGACGCCCCGCAGGACAGGCCGCGGGCCCTCGTCCAGCCTGTCCCCGCCGGGCCGCTTCGGGTACACCGCGCTGGCCATCTTGAAGAACTCGTCCGCGGCGTCCAGGGCGATGAGGCGGTCCTGCCAAACAGGGAGGACTCTGGTCACTGTGGGCTGTTCCAGGCACGTCCTGCACCGGGCCCTCCCTCCATGTCTCCTGTCTCCCTGCCAGCCTCTCAGGGATGGCAGACAGCGGGGGGGCTCCCCCGATGCGTCCGACAGCGGGGGGACACTCTGAGGACACTCAGAGGGGGGACACTCT
>VZRH01007181.1:108306-121909 GCA_013397555.1 Urocynchramus pylzowi | reverse complement strand
TTGGGGATGATCTCAACCCAGGAGAATGATAATATAGGTATAGGGAAGGGGTACAGTTTGGGGTAAACTACTTAGGAAAACTAAAGGAATACTAAAAACTATTACAAAGTATTACAAAATATAAAAACACACTACAACACCTCCACAGCCGCTCTCAGGCATTAGGTCTCATCTTTTCACAGAATCACCAGGTTGGAAGAGACCTTCAAGATCGAGTCCAACCCAGCCCCAACACCTCAACTAAACCCTGGCACCCAGTGCCACATCCAGGCTTTTTTAAACACATCCAGGGATGGTGACTCCACCACCTCCCCAGGGAGGCCACTCCAGAACTTTATCACTCTTTCTGAGAAAAACTTTTTCCTAATATCCAACCTGTATTTCTCTTGACACAGCTTGAGGCTGTGTCCTCTGGTTCTGTCAGCTGCTGCTTGGAGAAAGAGACCAACCCCAGCTGACCACAGCCGCCTTTCAGGGAGTTGTAGAGAGTGATGAGGTCACCCTTGAGTCTCCTTTTCTCCCTTTTCTCTCTCTGTCAGGCTAAACACCCTCAGCTCCCTCAGTCGTTCCTCACAGGGTTTGTGTTCCCAGCCCCTCTCCAGCCTCATTGCCCTCCTCTGGAGCACTCAAGCATCTCAATGTCCTTTTCCCACCTCGTGTACAGGATGCAGGAGCATCCAGTTGCAGGGAACTTGCAGCGGGGTGTGGAATCCATGGTGCTGCAGCACTGGCATTTCCGAGGAAACCGAACACCAAGCTCCAAGTGCAACATCCGAGGGGATCACCCCAGATGTATCTGAGCATCCTGTGGCTCACCTGCTCTCTTCCCCCTCATGTGAGCTCCCTGCAGAGTTGGATGCTGGGGGAAGGGAGTACTCACCACCACGAAGAGGTAGCGCTCAGAAAGCTCCCAGCTGGTGGGGAAGATGTTGGTCTCTTCCGAGAGCTTTAACAAGATGTCCCGGGCTTTGCTCATGTTCTGAGAGTCGCTGATGATGCTGAGTTTGGTCACTGACAAGAGGGAATCTGCTTCCTTCTGGAAACCTGGGGAAGAGATGTTACAGAAACAAGTCAAACATGAGAGTAGGGTCATCCCTGAGCCTTTCAGGCTCTTGGAAGGTTCCTTATTCCCCCTCCACCCTGGGAAGCTGCATCCCTTCTTCCTAAAACAAACCAGCACTCCCTCAGGCAGGCTGTGGGACAGGTATAAACTCGCTGGTGGGGAAAATAAATCCCAAAAGTAGTCACAGCAAGTTCATTGTTGGTTTTTCTGAGAAAAGGTGTGTGAAGATGCACAACCCACGGAGCTGATTCAGCTCTTCCATGCTCCTGATGCTACCAGAGCTTTCAGGGCTGGTGGGGCTCCCTAAATCAGGTAACAGGGATAAAACCTGTGGCAGTGATGAACACCAGGCTAATTGTTCCTGTAGCAGTCAGCATCAATTACAGGAAGGGTATCCAGGGAAGGAAAGGTGCAGGAGAGTGAGTGCAGGGGTCTTTAAATGCAATGTCTCCCATTAACTCTTTGTTCAGCTCCAGGGGGCTGGTGATGATGCATCTCACAGTTATGGGGTAAGAGTGGTGGGCTTATGGTTAAAGCAGAGGCCTAGATAACAGAAGATAGCAGGTTTCACCTCTGGTTGCTCTTTTAGGGTCACTAAGGCCCAATGATCCCTGGCCTTGAGCTTCCCCAGCCTTTGCAGAACATCTCCAGAGCCACTGTGGATGTGAGAGGGATGTGGGAGAGCCTTTGTCAGCCTGCAGTGAGAGATGGAAGGATGCCAAGTGTTCCCTCCCAAGCTGGGCCTGCACAGTCTGCGTGTGCACCTGGGTGGAGATGAGGGTTGACACCTGGCTATGGATTTATGATGTTCCTCCCACCCAAATGCCAGAATAGCAGGTAGGGCAGGAGTGGCTGAGATACCCATCTCTGGCTCCCATTGAGGGTATCCTAAAATAGATTCACTCATCCTCCTCCCATCAGCCACCACCCACCTCCAGTGCACGATGGAAGTCACGCAGCTGATGTGCTGGCACATCCCGAGTGTCACATGCTGTGTGCCAGGCAATTGGGAAAAGCCCGTCACACCCACCACCACCCCTTGGAAACTGCAGTGGGAGGGCTCCTGTGGAGCAACTCCACTTGGTGAAAGAATATTTCAAACCCACTTGGGAGCAAACGAGGTGAGTGGCTTAGCTCTGATCAGCTGCCATTGGCTAAGCAAACGAAATAGATGTATCTGTGTTCCCATCTGAAAGGAATATTCATTCCTTCCTGCTTATCTTGTTTAGAAAAACCCAGGGTGAACTCCCACTGCAGGGTTTCCACAAGGAAGCTTGAAATGGATGACTGTGCATGTTATTATGGGCTTGGAAGGTGCTCATGGCTCAAGGGCTTTTGACGTGCCCACAGACACGGTGTCCCTGTCCCCTCCCCGCCCTGCCTGAGCCCTGGGGAGCCTCAGATGCCATGTGGGACACCTGAGGGCATCGCTCAGCAACCTCCTTTTTACTTCCCTCCTCTCCAGCTTGATTTAGTAGAGCTGTTCCCATCCTCAACCATGGTGGGATCTGGCATTCGGTACCACTGGAATTACATCCCTCTGGCCTCCAGCTTACCTAAATCCTCCAAAATGTGTTTCCACCTGCTCCTCACTTCTTTCCGGGTCTGCCGTAAAGTATAAATGTCATAGTTGAGCTTCTGCCACTCCTGCAAAGCAAAAGGAAGAGAGACAATCAGTCATTGGAATCTGCTGCTTTCCAAGGAATTTCAGCTCTGAGGAAGGGAGCCAGAGGGGCAGAGTTGGTGTAGGCACTGAGCTATGAGGTGGTGGCCGTGAAGGTCCACGACCAGGCTGCTGTTGCCCCTGGAAGAAATTACACTGACCAACACAGAATATTTAGCTTGACACTTGGCTCAGCATTTCTGCGTCTTCTCTGTTCAAAACAGCTTCCAGTTTCCCTGAAATTACAGAATTTAGCTCAGGTATTGCTGACAACTGCTCCTCAGTCAGACATGGAGCCCTGTTAGGCATGAACTGGAGCAGGCAGGTGTTCAAAAGTACTAGAAAACAAGAAAAACAGACTTTGTTTAAAGATCAGGGTATCCTCTTTTGAAAGAGGTGCACACAGATGGATGAGGGCTGAACTGGAGCCATCTGATATGATAACCCTTAGTGGCTGCCAGGTGCTGCAGTTAGAGCCTCACTTCACTGCACAGCTGAAATACTGCATGGGAATTCCAACTGTAGAGCTGGATAATGGGACACTGGGCAAGAGGGAAGGCTTTGGGGTCATTTATAAAAGTCACACCAGCACATTTAAACACAACTGCACAAGTTTCATGGTGGGCTTGGCAGTGCTGGGTTAATGGCTGCACTCAGTGATCTCAGATGACTTTTCCAACCTAAATGATTCCATAAGCATGCGTTCCTGTGGAAATGCAAGTGTTCTGCAAGAAAATCAAGAGTACTTTTCCCAGCTCTTCCTAGCCAAGTTTAATCAATGCACACACTGCAAAGGGTGCATTTTTAGAAGCAACCCAACAGCAGGGTCACAACATCACCTGATAACTTCCTTTCAGTAACAACCTTAATTAATCTCATTTCTCAGCAAGGGATTACCTAGATGGGCTCCTGAAGAATAAACAGGTGTTAATCTGTGCTGCCACCCTGAGATTTTCCTACAGGCCATGCTGGGTTCAAAGCAGAAAAACACCACCCGCAGAGGTTGGCAGTGTGTTGGAAATCCCACTGTTTTCTGGTACTTGGTCAAAGAGCTGACTTGATTCCATAAAGATTTGAAGACTCCTTAGTGTTTTTTTCTGACATGCCACGACTGCAGTGATTTAAATCCAAGCCTGTTTTCCTGCTGATCAGCACTAGCTGCAGGAAGCCCTGGGAGATTACACTTTGGAAAAAGCAGCCAGCGGGGTTAAGGCAGTGGTGACTTCAGGTCAGGAGAGCAGGGGAACCAGCTCTGCCACAGCCACTCACTCCCAGAAAACAAAATCCCCTTCCAGAGGCACATTTCCCTCTCTCCTGAAGTGGCACTTGTTTGCACAGGAGAACACCTGGCTGCCAGCACAAGGCACCAGGACAGCCCTTCACCAGAGGAATGAGGCAGGGACATGTCTCTCCTCTCCCAGCTCAGAGCTGGGAACTGAACTCCTCTGGGTGGAAAAGAAAAGAAGGGGGTTATTATGTTAAAGCTTTGTGGGAAGTTTATTGAAAACTTGAGAGTTTTTAGAAAGAGGCTGAAAAGCTGCATGATGCCTTGGTCCCCGCTGGCAGGGGCTCCTTGGAAACGCCTCGGCCCTCTCGTGACCCCCTGGCACAGGCAGAAAGGAGAGGGAGCCAGTCTGGGCACGCTGGTGGGGAATACTGTGAGTCTCTGCCCTCCCACGGAGAGAAACAAGGCCTTTGGTGCAGACAATCCCTCCAGACAGCCACTGTGATCCCAGGCGTGCTTCACGCTGCGGAATTAGGGAGCTGGGGCATTGGGAAAGATGCTCCTCTGCACACAAGGTGGCCTCCTGGCCCCCAGGAGCAGCTTTGAGGGCCGTGGGGATTTAGCCCGTGCTAGGAGCCAGACTCCTCTCTAAGCATGGAGAGCAGTGCTTAGCATGCAGGGAAGCTGCTCCCGATTTTCTCTGGATTAACAGCAGCGTGTTTTCCCTTGTCTATTTTTGTTTTAAGGAAATCTAGGTTGTGGCTTTCTTGTACATCACAGTGTCTGAGCTGTGTTATGGAAGTGAATATAGTGAATGTTCAGTCCCAGGGGAGCTCTGACAGTGCCCTGTTGATGGAGAGTCTGGGGAGTGTGCAAAGGAATTATTTTGGGATACAAAACGATGCTTAACTGTGGTGCCTGAGTGGGATCTCTTCTTCTGGTGGGATTTATTTTGCCTGAGCAAGAAGCTGCATCTGTTTGTATTTCTGTAGAGAAAGCTGGGAGGAGGATGCTCCCAGCCATGGAAAAAGACCCAGAGATGCAGAGATTATCAGGATGAGATTGGGCTGAGCTCTCAAAGGGACTCGTGCCCTGCTCTCCATCAGCCTCAGAAACCACTGGATCTTCCCAGGCAATTCCTTCCAGCAGAGACATCTGAACTGCCATGGGCTGTGCTCTGTGTGCCTTTAACGAGGGAATAAACTCAAGAGCATCTCTCTCCACACCCAAAATTATTCTAAAAAGCATCTCCCTTGAGCTACACAGCGGAGGAAGAGCCAAGCTTGCCCTGCCCGTGCACAGGATCAGAGGCTTTGGGGAGGGATCCCGTGAGTCCCCAGGGAGGGTTCCGAGGGGCCGGGCGGCATCACGGGGCTGCTCAGCCCCGCCGGGCCGGGCCGGGCAGGGCAGGGCAAACCCCTCCAAAGCAAACCCCTCCAGGGCAAACCCTCTCCCTCAGCCTTCCCGGGAGTCAGATGAACTCCTGGGCCACGGAGGAGGCTTGAAAGCACAGGGGGAGACTGACACACAAACGTGGGGTGTTTCTGGGACACCCCCGCCATGCACTCAAAAGCAGTCCTTTAAGAAATGGACTCTTTTGCTAAAATCCGAGTTAACCACAGGAAACCAAAGCAGGTTGCAGTTCCCAGCCCTGTTTTTTGCAGCCAGTTTTGCCCTTTAAACCAACAGAGCAGGGCACAACAGATACCGGTGGGGGCTTGAGAAAACCCTGAGTGTGTGAGTCAAGAATATCCCAGGAGCAGCAGGGAAACCCCGCTGCCTCCCTTCTCTACATGCTCAGCCCTTCAAATATTTATCTGGAAAACCTCCCCACACTCTCTAGTGTGAAACACTAAATCTGCAAATGCCAAATGACATGGAATAAGCCAGGCTGGTACATAACTCAGAGCTCTGGGAAAAAATGTGCCAAGAGAACAGGCAACACTGTCCAGCTTCTCATCCCTGATCATATGAAAGTTTCCTAATTACTAGGGAGCTTTCTTCATGCTGCCAGAACAATCCTCTACCAAATCCATTGTCTTTATTTTCTTAAAAGCAATTGAGGTCACCGTTCTGTTCAAGAGTTATTTCAGAAATTAGGTCAAAACAGAGTCATCAGGGAAAGACTGCAGGACATCTGTGCAGACAGGTACCAGGGATGCTCCTGCTCTGGCTCCACTGGAAGTAGCTGAACAAATACAAACTACAGACTGACATCTCAGAAGAAGCTTAAATTGGATTCAATTTAAGAGAGGCATGCAGACATTAAGAGGGTTGGGTCTGGGCTCCCCAGCCAGCATCCCCAGCCCTGGATAAATCCCATCACCTCTCTGTGCCCCAGCAACAGCTGGTCACAATTCTGACCTTCTCTGTAACCTCTTTAGAAAAGAATAATCCTGTAGGAGAGCAGGAAGAGAAAGAAAAATAGGCCTTGCCAGCTCATTAATGGGCTTTTCAGGGGGGTCATGCCAGCATTGCTCTGCTAGCCAGGCCCCTGGCAGGGATGTAGGCTGAGGAATTGCCTTTGCTATGGGGTTTATGATCCCACCTTACCCTAGGGAATAAGCCAAGAGAAGAGAGAACCACTGCATTTACAGCAAGCCATGAGCACAGGGGGTTTTCCTCAGTCACCATGCAAAATGCCACCTTTAGTTTCTGTTCCCAGAGCTGTGGCACAGCTGCCCTGGCTCCTTCTCTGAAGCCAGGATTGGTGCACAGCTCCCTGCCCATGGCTGGGTGACTCCACACACCCCAGCAGAGGCCATGGAGAAACCAGGGCCACCCCAGAGGGGACCTCATGGAATGGAATTCTGCACTTCACACTCATAGACCCAGCAACAGCCCCAGTGCAGCCCTTGCTGCTCATTTCACCACCAGATCTCAGATTTATTTTACCCTACAACAGGCTTGATGAAGCTGCAGAGCCAGAGTAGGGAAAAAACCTCCCATTTTTCCCATATTTGAAACATGATCCCAGCCTTCAAAAGCTGTGATGACAGCTCTGATTGTCAAAGGCTGCACTGCTTGACCAGCTCCTAGAGCCAGCCTTCAGCAATGGCTTTCCTGGTTTTCCTGTGCAAGCTAAGGACACACTGAGTTTGGGCTGGAGCTGTCAAGTTTCCCAGAGGAGACTCCACAGTAGGATCAGCTGTGGGTCCTGCCCCATTGTGGGGACAAAGAACTGACCCCAAGGGAGGGCACCAACACTGCCAAGATGGGGCCAAACAGATCAGGAACACACGATGGACAGCAACCTGCTCTTTGGGATCCTTCCAAAGGCCTCTGCTGGGAAACCCCTGAGATACAGGTGGGGAATGGCAAAGCACACAGTGAGTGCACTGCACACCAGAATTTCTTTGTCAAATGAAGGAGCAGAAATGCAGCAAGTTCTCCTTTCAGTCAGTTTTAACCACAGGAAGTACCTATGGTTTTGTAACACTTGTGCACCACACAAGAAAACTGTTCCTCCATCCTCAGTCCTGCAGCGTCCACAGGCTCACCCTGGGGATTTTGGGAGCAGAGCAGCTCCCCAAGCAGGTGTTGGCTTTTGCAGCCCAGTGTTGTTCTGCAATTAGACTTTTTTCTCTCTCTCTCTGAGCTGAAGTCTCATTAAGAGGGGAGGGCACTGCAATCTGCCCTAGTTTTAAAATGCTTGCTGGAGTGAGGAGACATTTTGGGAGCAGGGGCCAAGCACAGGAATGTTGGCTTTGCTGTCCAAGCCTCTCCCTGTCCTGCCACCCAGCAAGAGCTGCAGCTGGACACTGCAGCAGCCTGCTGGGCTTCCCTGTGGTGCCTCAGTTTCCCAGCTGTAAGAGGGGACAGCAGAGCTGCTGCCAGTCCCAGGCTGCAAAGGGCACGGGGGCCACACTCAAAGCAAGTGTAAAGTGCATTGGCTTTCCTCAAAACTTCCTTACTGTTGTCCTGATGTTGTGCCCCCCAGGCTTTTGATTGATTGCACTACATGAAAAAGCAGAGTATGTGATCCTGCCTTTGCTATTGAGAGGAAGCCTCGTGAGTTTTGGGTTTTCTTTTTCCACTGGCAGGCATAGGGTCTGCTCAGAGCCACTAAAAACCCTACAGAAACACCGAGGGCAGGGTTTAGGGCAGGATTTAGGGCAGGCAGGCACACTGGGGTTAGGTCATGCAGGGCTAGGAGCACCTTCCTGCTCAGCCATAGCTGATGCTCCTCCCTGCCCCCTGAACAAGGGTGACACACAACACTGCTGTGCCCAGTGCAGCCCCCTACATGGAGCTGTCCTTGTTTCCTTCAGCCACTTTGGGATGGAGGAAGCTCCCTGGCTTCTCTCAGACAAGCAACTCAAGGTTCCAAGGTTGCAAGGTTGCTCCCTCTCTCAAGAGAGAGCAGCAGTGGGGAGGGAAGTGATCTCCAGTTGGAGCTGTAAATATCACATGCCACCATGAAAATGTTGTTACAAAACCAACCTTTGTAAACATCATGATTAAATCAAACTCATCAAAAAACACCCCCATTAAATGGGAATTCTGACCAACCGTACACAAGCATCCCACTACCTCTTTTTGCTAATTACAACTTGTAATTTTGATTTCTCTGGAGTTTAAGGCTCCTTGTAAAGCTGAGCTGGCTTCTGGTTTACAGAGAGTGTCACAGGAGAAACAGTTACACTCCTGCAGACTCTTGGATGAAGCAGGATCACGTTGAAGTTAAACATGAAGCCTCCAGGCTTTCCTGCAAACGTCCTGGAGCCATGAAAGCAATCAGAGAGGAGAAAAATGTGTCACTGTTTGCTAGAGCCTGCTCCTAATCAGGCCACTGCAATCTCCTTTGCCTTAGCAAAGGAAATCAGGGCTGCAGAACAGCCTTTATGTAACAGCCATGATTTTTCCCTTCCCACTAAGAGCTGTGCCAGTTCCCTGCTTCCCGGTAATTGCCTGCATCCCGCTGGAGCAGGACTGAACTTGAGTGGAGCTCCAGGCACTGCCAGGGCCTGCCCATGGAAAGGACAAACCAGGGAAATAAACAGCCAAACCCACAGCCTGGGGAGCAGGAATTGGGGCTGGGCCCCAGAGCTCCCAGCACACCTCTGTGGCTTGTGGTGGTTGCAGGGCATCCCCAGGAATGCCTGGGAAACCTCCCTGGAATCTCCCTGCTTCCTGATTCCTGAGAAACAAATGCTTGCTAGCCACTGTAAGGCATCTTCCTCGTGTTCTGCCCATTCCCTGTCACTTTCTTTTCCTTTCTCTGTCTCTTCTATTCCTCCTCTCAGTTTCCCTCCCTGAGAAGTCCGTTTGTTCCTGGTCTCCAGCTCAAGCCTATCTCGTGTCTTTCCCCACGTCCCTGCAGTGTCAGCTGCTGTGTTCCCTCACTCCTCCACAGAAAGTACATAACCTTTGCTTTGGGCTGGCCAAAGATGTACAAAAATTGAGATTTCCAAAGGGGATGGGGAGTGAGGGGAGAAAAGATTCTGGAGGCAATTTATGCTCAAAGGGATAATGCCCTGGGAGGGCACTGAAAGTATCCAAGCCAAGGAGAACACAGAAATCCTCACCATAGAGGAAGATGAACCCAAGGTGAGGAAGATGAACCATGGAGGTGAGAAACACACCACAGCTCAGGGCAGCTCCTCCTGGATCAGGTGCTAGAGATACCCTCAAGCTTCCCAGGGATGAGATGGTGGCACAGAGACATCCACACCAGATGTAGGATAAAATCTGGAGGGTGATGGAACAGATGGGAGGACCTAGTGCCTACATGAGCCACACTGGGGGACTCTGGGGTCTCCACAGCAGCTTAATTGAAGGAAGGGCACTGAGCTGCTGGTGTCAGCCCAGAGGAGCCCAGCAAGGTGATCAGAGCAGCTCTGCTGTGAGGAAAGGCTGAGAGAAGACTCCAGGGTGACCTAATTGCAGCTTTCCAGTGCCTGAGGGGAATCCTATAGGAAAGATGGAGCAAAACTATTTACAAGAGCCTGGAGTGACAAGACAAGGGGGAATGGCTTCAAACTGACAGAGAGTAGGTTTAGACAGGGTATTAGGAAAAATGTCTTCCCTGTGAGGGTGGTGAGACCCTGGCACAGGGTGCCCAGAGAAGCTGTGGCTGCCACATCCAAGGCCAGATGGGATGGGGCTTGGAGGAACTGGGATAGTGGAAGGTGTGGAGGGAGCAGGGGGTGGAACTGGATGAGCTTTAAGGTCCCTTCCATCCCAAACCCTTCTGTGAGCTGCGATTCACCACGCCCTGCCCTGCCACACGCCCCCGGGCATCCCTCACCTCCGAGTCCTTGTCCAGCTGGTTCCTGACCACGATCATGTTGTAGAGCACGCGGTCGTCGTCGGCCTCGGTGTGGGTGACGTCGTGGGGGGTGCTCCACAGGTTCTGCTCCTCGTCCCGCGCCAGCGTGGCTCCGAAGGACGCGTAGGGGTTGTTGTTACTGCGGGGACAGAGGGGCAGGCAGAGTCAGGGCCGGCCCCTGCTGCCTCCCCAGCGCCCACTGCTGTGCCCTGCCTCTCCCAGAGAGCAGGGAGGGGATGGGGGCACAGAGGTTTTTCCCTCAGCAAACACCCTGAGCAGGCGAGCCGTGGTTCAAACCAAGCCGTGCGGTGCCCCCGCCCTGCAGCTCCTACCTCAGAGCTGCAGTGATGTGCTGAGCTGTGCAACAACAGGCAAGGCATGGAAAGGATATTCAGCCCCATCTTATTCTGGCAATGGAAATGTCATCAGCCTTCTAATGAACTCCAGGCTTTATTTGCTTAGCAAAGCCGAGCATCATCTTCTGGGAAGGCTGTCCTCACAGAGGTGGGGAGCTTTTCTCTGCACTGGGGCAGTTCTGTGTTTTATGGCTTTATGCTGCTACTGGGATGTGCAATTTTTTAACAAGGACATCTCTGCCAAGAGAATTTTTAGCAGGGGATTTCCATAAAGTGTCTAAGCAAGATGTCCAGCTGCTGGAGCAGAACAATACAAGTGGAGAACTATTTTTTGCCTTATCACCTTCTGGCAATCCCTGCTCACTTCTTGTCAGAACAACGCACTGTTTATTTTGTTTGCTACCCAAGCTCCATTCCTTTCCCAAGGAACCCATCTAGAGAAACTTCAGGTAATACTGTGGGTGCCATGGCACCAAGCCATAAAAAGATGCTAAGAAGAGCTCCAGCACATACATGAAATAGAAAAAAAAACCAAACCTAATTCCCATCAAGCATTCCAGCAAGAAGGTTAATTAGACTTTCAACAAACCAAAAACCTGAGCAACAGGTAATAAGGGGAAAGATAATCTCTTATAATCTCTCATTAAAGACAAGCAAGCAAAGGTAACTTGGAGGGTGTGGAGGGGCACAACCATTTTTCAATGGTGGAGCAGACAGGGAGGGAGCCCTCAGGAGCCAGCTGTGCCATCAGCAGGAGTTCACTCCCACCCTGCCTTCCACAGCTTCTTCCCACTCAGGCATTTACCCCACTAAGTATGCTTAACATTTGAATTACTTAAAACACCAGTATTTAGCAACAACACTGCCACACCTCAGCTTTTCTAAGCCACTCCCTCCCTCACAGCTCCAAGGGCACTTCCCAGCACATTCCCATTTCCAAATCACAGCATGGAGCATCCAGTAAGGCATGTGGCATTGCCCAGGAGTCAGCAACTCCACACCAGCACGGAGAGCTCTGCCAACAGCTCTTCCAAGCAACATTGCAAAGGAAGAAATGGGAGGGAGAAAAGGAGCACGTGAACAGCAGTGGCTTTGCAGGTTAAGGAGTCTCCGTGGGACCAGAAGGGACAGGGAGCATTTCACACTGGGGATTTTATCCAGAAAATGGTGAGCACCAGTGCTGCATCAACGGATTGCTGCTCCAGGGGGCTTTCAGTTCACATTAAATTTTAGCATTTGGAGCCCAAATATTTACTGTATTTTCACCCTGAGTGCACCATCCCGGCCAGACCCCATCTTCACACATCACGAGACAACCAAGCAGCCTGGATACTTTGCAACACCAGCTCCCAAACCTAAAACTCGGCTAAAAGAGCTGAAATCTCAAGCCATTCATTCACTTTAAACAGTAAAAATAAAGCCAGCAAGCTATTGCAAGATCCCCACTGTTAAATGAGACCCCACAGCCCCAAGAAGGGGCAAGCATGATGCTGCTAGGGACAGCAATTAGGCTGTTAGATTAATTATGCTGGCACACGTGTATAAGAGCAGGTGCCATTCCAATTCCCAGACTTTATAGAGGCTTTCCTCCTTCGGGCCAGCATTAATTGGGTCGCCAGCCTGTCACCAAAGCCAGGTGCCAGCAGAGGGACAGCCACCGCGGCCACGGGGCAGCAGAAGGAGCCTCTCCGCACGCGTGCCCGGCTCCCGGGAGGTTAATGCCAATTCCCTGGGCCGGAGGCCCCATGCTTGGGATTAGCCGGTCATTATTTAGGTAACTGCTGTACCAGCGCCAAATCAGGGCGTTTCCATGCCCAGCTCTGCTGCTGCCCCACGCCGATGCAGGACAGCCGGCAGCATCCCGCCTCCTCCCCGAGCGCGTCTGTCGCACCGCGGCACGGGGAGGGCACGGTCCCCGCTCCGTCCCGGGCTGGGACACCCCAGGACGGCGGGGAAGGAGGGAGAGCCGCCGCAAAACACGGGTCTAGCCACACGCACACCCTCTTTAAGTGCTTGCACAGCTCTTCTCCACGGGTCAGGGAGAATCTGGTCACACAACAGCCCCAGGCTCACGCTCTGTGCTCAAAGCGGGTGCGACCGAGAGCAGGAGAGCAGGATCTGCTCCGCGGAGATCAGCACACGCAGCTCTGCCTCAGAGCCGGCTCGGGCTGAGCATCGCCATCTCCCCCGGCATCCCGGAATGGAGCCGGGCTGGAGAGCTGCGGGTGTTCACCTGGAAAAGGGAAGGCTCCAGGGAGACCTTGCAGTGCCTAAAGGGGTGAGTGACTTTTTACTGCGGGAGGCAGTGACAGGGCAAGGGGGACGGTCCCAAACTAAACGAGAAGAGATTTAGATTAGGTGTTAGGAAGAAATTCTTCCCTGTGAAGGTCGTGAGGTCCTGGCACAGGGTGCCCAGAGAAGCTGAGGTTGCCCCATCCCTGGAAGCGTTCTAGGTCAGGTGGGACGGGGCTTGGAGCAAGGTGGGATAGTGGAAGGTGTTCCTGCCCATGGCAGGGGGTGGAACTGGATGAACTTTAATGCCCCTTCCATCCCAGTCCATTCTGGGACTCTGTGACCCCAGCCTGCGAGCCGAGCTCTGCACACCCCCGAGCTGCCGGCAGTGGGACCCGACCCCCTGCCCAGGGATGCAGGGCCCACCTTTTTGTTTAGTGCCTCGGCTCCTCCACTGAAATCCCACGGCGGAAAGACGAGCGCTGGACCGTCCCTGGGCCGGGGAACCCCGAGGGGATGCCGCGGGCAAGGCTCCTGCGGCTGTCAGGAGCACTCCAGCCCCTGTGGCAGCCGACCCGGGCCGAAAGAGAGCGGGAAGCGGCTCCATCCCGCCGGGGATGATCCCTCCGGAGCCCCGAGCGCTCAGGCAGGGGATGGATGTGACAGCGCGGGGAGCGGGCAGGGGACAGCGGGGGCAAAGGCTCCGGGTGGCCGGGTGGGCGCATCCCCCGCCGGGCCCGGCCCGGGTCTCACCTGAGCAGGGGCTCCTTCTCGGGCGCCGCCGCCTCCCCGC
>VZRH01007181.1:89134-108091 GCA_013397555.1 Urocynchramus pylzowi | reverse complement strand
GGCCGCCCCGCCCCGCCCGGCCCGGCCCGGCCCCGCCGGAGCGGCAGCCGCCGAGGCAGCTCAGGAGCCGGGCTGCTGCGTCCTTCTGCATCCTCCTTGAACCGCCCTCCCGCATCTTCCTCCTGTGCTGTCCCGCATCATCCTCCTGCACTCCTCTGCAACCCCCGGCTCCCCCCGCACCCTCCTGGATCCTGAAGCGCCCTTCTGCACCCTTCCAAACCCTCCTGTACCCTCTTGTCCTCTGCAGCGTCTTTCCCTGCCCTTTTGCGTCCTCAGGCGCCCTCCTCCATCCCCCTGCCCCCTCCTGCACATCCTGCATCCTCACGCACGCTTCCACACCCTGCTGCACGGTCTCACACCCTTCTGTGCCCTCCTGCACCCTCCTCAATGCCACGTTGCATTTGCAGCCTCCAGCCCTGGTGCCCCCACTGGAACAGACCATCACTGGCCACCACAGCACGGCCAGAACCCAAAAATCCCCCTTTTCCAACCCTCTGCACCACTACACTTCCAGGCCTGCTCCCACCTGGCTTTTGGGACACAGGGCTGTGATTCTGGGAGCTGCAATGGGAAATGGGCAGGGGGGATGGACTCGGCTGTCTCCTGGTACAGGGGCTTTTGAGGAAGAATAGAAGAGCCCAAAATATTGCTGCCTTCTCCTTTTTTTCTCCCTAGTGTCAGGAAAATTAATCCACAAACACCAGAGGTTTCTGTCCAAAAAGGAGACAGAGGAGTCCTGCAACTTAATCCAAATACAGGGAGAGGCCATGGGGCATTTCCCATGGGGTCTCTCAAATTCTTGGAGCATGCAGCCTCCTGTTTATCCTAATTTCCTGGCTGCATTTCCCTCTCTCTCCCACCATTGGCTGAGGTACAGACTTCCTGAAATGCCTAACACCTAAGACCCCCTTCTAATGTATACTCCCCCAGCCCTTTTTTCCCTTGTNCCCCCATTGCTTCTTTCACCTCTCCCTATCAGGCCCACAGTTTGTAAAGACACCTCCTTCTCATGCCTTTCACTCTCTTACATTCTATCACGTGCCTGGCTGGGATCCCAAGAAGAAAAAGCTTAAACTCTGAATTAAGATGGTCCTGGATCTTGGTTAATTGCCACAAATTTGTTTGCAATTTCAAAGCAGCCCATCAGGCATCAGCCAGACCCAGAGCAATTGCCCTGAGTCTGGTTTGGCCTTGCACATCCCCAAGAGTTATTTAATTTTAGTACAGCAGCTTCCTGACGCCACTGGACTTTCTGCTTGTGCCAGCAGATATAATAATATCAGCTGCTACATCCTCATGCCCAGGGAGTGCACGCAAGGAAAGGTGAAATAAGATCATTTTGAGCTCACATTTCTCTCCCTCCTTTTATTCCAGAATTGTTAATTCATCAGCAGTGGATCTGGCCCCTGCGTGGGGAGTGGGAGATCTCAGGTTGCTGAGCCCCAGATTCTCAGGTGACTTCTAAATTTCATTTCATTCACTGGCTCCACAACCAGACTTCCCAGCTTCCTTAATTAAAAGGTGAAATAGTGGGAGAAGGACTTGCTGCTACTGTTTCTGGAAGCCCCCAGTGCTGGGCTTTGCTCTCAGCCCATGCTCCCAGCTCCATGCACTCTGGCCCATCAGTCATTCCAGCAGAAGGATTTATGGCCGGATGAGCCGAGGGGCGAGGCAGGATTGCAAAGCCAAGGGCTCTCTCCTCTGCAGGCTTCCTCCTCTGCTCTGCCCTTGAGCGAGTCCCTGCCTGCCTTTATTTCCCTTTGTGTGCCTGAGCACGGCAATCACCGGCCACGGCCGCTGCCATTGCAAGGATCCGGGAATTGCACGGCACGGACGCACTTCCCTAAAATAGCCACTGCCGTGGGAATTCCCTTCTCCCTCCCCTCTCCCGTCTCTTGTTCATCTGGGCTTCCTTTTGACACAAACACTGATTTTTTTCCTGGGTTGCAAATGCCAGGGAGCAGGCAGGGACAGCCCTGATGCCAGCTGAGGTCTTGAGGCACAGCTCTAACACATCAACAGTGACATCCCTGATTTGTGGATAAATCCCTTCCCTACAAGGAACTTTATCCAGACCCCACTGCTTTTAAGACAAGAAAATTATGTTCTTCACTAATTTAAAGTCTGAGCCCTCTAGGTTTGAAAAGATCCTTGAAGAAATACCAGCTATTTTCCAATCCCTTTATCCCTTGTTGTGATAATAAATCTTGCTCCTTTTCCATCAGAGAAGAAATAAACAGGGGAGAGTCTCCCGAGAGCTGAAGCCTTCCTGGGATCTTAAAATCAAATCAAGTTTTCCACAAGGTAGGAGAAATATCACTGACTTCTTCAGGGGATCCTGGGGATGGGGAGGTGGACTCCAGCCCACCCAGCCCTGTGGGTATCCTCCCTCTTGAGTGGTCCAGCAAAAAGCTTCTCAGTCAGTTAAAGGTGAAATTAAATTTAAAACAATTAAATTCGTAAATTAAATGCAGCAGGGTATTGATGCTGTTTGCTTCCTCTTCCTTTAGCTCCAAGCAATCCATCTACAGGTAAACCTGTTGGTAAAAAATACCACTGGACACAGGAGGACTGACAGGAGTATTCTTTGGCCTTTTTGTCCCCTAAAATAGATTGACTCATTTTTTTCAGTTTTAATAAATTTCAGGGTGAGATGCATTCCCAATGAAGGTCTATTAATTCGGGATCCTGCTATATAACTAAAATCCACAGGGTCTGAAGGTTTGCGAAACAAGTTGGGAAGACCTCAGGGCACTTAGGCATTCCTTAAAGCCTTTGGATTTAATAAGTGGGCGGACAGGGATGATGGACAGTGTCTGATTCTCTGTGCCTGGTGGGTTTAAACCCACATTTGGCCTAAGGCTCAGCAACCCAAATCTTGAGGAGACCAATTTATTTCTGCATGGTGCAGGGCCATCAGAGAGCAGCTGTCCCTTGGGGAGCACAATAGGGATGGAGGAAGGAGCCAAAGGCACCAGAATCCCTTGTGCCAAATTTGGGGGAGCTCAGGAAAGGCATGGTGCCATTTGCAGCCCATGCCTGGCTGGTGTTTTGTTTTCCTACAGGTGTTTGGTGTCAGCTGTAGCCCAGTTAAACATCACCTGTGCATGGCCCAGGAGCTGTGGAGTTTGGAACTGGGCAGGTCACTCAGGCCTGGGACATCACCCCCTCCTGCCTGCTGCGGTGCTCTCAGCAAGATCCAGGCAAAGCAGGGTGTCCAAACCCCAAAGAGCCAGGCTGTGAAAACACAGGAGCCTTTGTGACTGTGAGGTGTTTTCTCTTGCTGCAGGTACCACCCCTGCAGGATTAAGAAGCAGGTGGCCCAAATAAAATATTTGGGACACAAGCCCAGGAACTCCAACCCATGCTTTGGTTTAGTAAACTGCTTCAAGCCAGCCTCTGTCTTCTGTCCTTGAGTAAGTTCACTGATTTCTCTTAAAATTAGGAGTGGCTTAAAAGCTGTGCTGATTAGCATGGACCCATGACTGCTGTGCAAAGTGCAAACTGAAGGCACCGTGCTTCCAGCAAACCACGGCTCCGTTGGCCTCAGCTGCACGGAATTAACATTACTCTCCTGAGGAAGGGGTAAAATCCTGCCCCAAATCAGGGCAAACTGCCTAGGTCTCAAATGCCAACGTTCTAAGCTCCCAAAGTGTTGCTGTGGGGGGCTCTTGCTGTATTTCCTCTTTCTGCTGGGCACCAGGAGGGGACTTCAGCGCAGTCAGAGCTCTGTAGGTATGGCTTTGGCTGCCTGCAGCATTTGAATCCTGTTCTGCTGGCTTGCAGCATCTTCTGGGCTCTGCACCTGCTTCCTGAGATGCGGAGGCTGCTTGAGCATTCCCAGGATCCGTGGGCATTCTGAAAGCTGTAACTACACAACCAGTAACCACAGAGCTGCGTGAAGGCGAAGGCTCGGCGGGACTGAGCCCCTAGAAGCCGTCCCCTTGCGTGTCACAACCCGGGCGGGCGGCACGGGGGCGGCGCCGGCCATCCCCCGCCTTCCCCGCCTTCCCCGCGTCCCGGCCCCGCAGCTCCGCACCGGGAGGCGCTGGGAGCGGCTGCTGCGGTGAGGAGCGGGGCTGGCCGCGGGGAGAAGGCTCCTCCGGGGAGAAGGCACGGAGAGCACCGGCAGGATCCCTGCGGAGAGCTTTGGCAGCGCTGCTGTTCCCTGCCGGCAGCTGGTGGAGCATCTCTTCCTGTACGGAGGCACAACAACCCTCGATCTCCCGATGCGTTTCCGTATCGCTCCATAACCTCGCCGCGGGCACATCCTTCCCCGGGAAAGGGGGCACAGAGCCTTCCTGGCAGTGCCTGGGGTCGGTGCCTCGGACAGCGCCTGCTCGGCCGCCCGCACGGACAGGATACGGCCGGGAGCCTTCCGGGGCGGCGCCACCGGCCCGGGCTGCGGGGGAGCGCCGCCCGGGGCTGGAGTGGGGAGTGGGCGCCTTCCCTGGCTCCCGGGGGGCTTCCCTGGCTCCCGAGTGCCTCCCCTGGCTCCCAGGGCTGAGCCGCGCCCCGGCCGAAGGGCCCCGCTCGCCCCCAGGCGCGGTGATGGGTTCAGTGCCCTAAGGGACTTTGGGTGGCTGCTGGACGGGAAGGGGCCAAAAAGCAGCAGGTGGTTGGCAAAGCGCAAGGTGGAGTTGTGATTGTGTTGCTAATACGAGAAAGTGGATTTCCTTCTTAAAAAGGCAAAAAAATCCGGTTAACAAACCCTCCCATGTTTTACTGGTAGTTTTCCTGCTTCACTGCTCGGTGAATTGTTTGAGGAGACAGCCGGGTGGGTGGGGGAAGCGATGGAGTTACCCACTCCTTATGGAGAGTGTAAAAACCTGGAAAGCTTTTCCTGTCGGACGCCGCTGGTTTGCTCCTGTGATGCGCTTAGGGCTGTGGGAGGGATTCCTGGAAAGCAGGTTCACGCTCCCTCGCTGGAGCCTCACGGGCAAAGTCCTCCCCGTGGCCCCGCCGGGAGCTGGAGGCTTCAGTGCCTGCGGTCCCGGGCTGGGTCCCTGGGGAGGCGGCAGGAGTTTGGTCCCGTGTGACATCCCGTGTGACATCCTCGGCTTGCTGCCTCCCCCCAGGTGCCAGCTCAGCCAAGCATGGCCACCCAGATGTTCGAGGGCAAAGGGCATGCGGCCGTCTACCAGAAATACAGGTTTGCACCGGGCAAAGAGCTGCAGCAGACCATCCTCTCCTACCTGCGGGAAAAGGTGAGCGGGGTACGGCCAGGCTGCAGGAAAAATCCAAGGGGTGTTTAATTGTGGGTGGGAAAAAATCCAAGGAGTGTTTAATTGTGGGTGGCAGTGTTTACCTTGCTGGGAGTGTTGCCTTGGTTGGTGCCTCAGGGAGAGATAAAGCAGCAGGGCTCATGGCCAGATGGGGGCACAGAAGAGGTTTTCTACGGGTTCTGCCATGCCAAGGCTGTTCCTGAGTGGATGCTGGGGGAAGGAATGGGGTCAAAGCACAGGAATTGGGTGGCTGCCCACTGAGACACATCCGCTCCTCCCTGCAGAAGGCCATCCCTGCGGAGCTGGCGGTGGATGTTGGCTGTGGCTCTGGACAAGGCACCCACTTCCTTGGGGAGCACTTCAAGAAGGTGGTGGGCACGGACATCAGCGAAGCGCAGATCCAGGAGGCCAAGGACACCCCCTGCACGCCCAACATCTCCTACCTGTGAGTGTCAGGACAGCACGCTCTGCCAAAGGCAGCATTCGGCTCCTCACGTGGAGGTGGTGGTTTGTGAGTATGACTGCTGTAGGAGCCAGCTGGCACCAAAGGCTCCATTTGCTGGAATTCCTGGTGCGAACAGGCATTATCCTGGACTCCCAGAAGCCGTGCCCTTGCATCCCAACCCATGCAAAACCACCCTCAGACTGCAGGGCCTGCTCTGCAAGTCCCAGGTGACACGTGGCTTTTCCCCCCGGCCCGCAGCGTGTGCCCCGCGGAGGAGCTGCCGTTCGCGGCGGGCTCGGTGGACGTGCTGACCTCCTTCACGGCCGCGCACTGGTTCGACATCCAGCGCTTCATGAGGGAGGCCCAGCGCGTGCTGCGGCCCGGCGGCTGCGCGGCCATCAGCACCTACACCCTGGACATGAGCCTGCGACACGGGCACTGCTCCCAGCAGCTCACCCGAGTCTTCAGGGAGGTCAGCTGGGAAAGCCTCAGGGCGGGGGGGGGGATGTGTAGCACTCCGGAGGGAATGGGATTGGGGGGGTGTGGCGAGAGGAAGCCTAATGGAGAGTGGGGTAAATGCAGGGATTTAGAGACTTCCACACCGGGCTGGCTGGATCATGAGGAGAGGGTGTGAGGACTGATAGGGCAGGCTCTGGTGGGGGTGAGAAGGGTGCCAGGGCAGATCTGGGAGCTGCTCTTGTCCAGGAGACTTTTCCTGTTCTCCTGATCACAGTGAATGTCGGGGTCTTCTCTGCTGGAGATGACCCCAGGTGTTGGTGGAAGCCACTTTTCCCGACCCAGCTGTCCAAGAAGGAGTCAGGAGTCTTCTGCTCGTGTTCTCAGTGATGTTTATTGTCTCTTATCTAAAATATTTTCTGTCTGACCCCCCGAGCTCTGGCTAGCAGGTCAGTCCAAGGCTCACACCTCCCACAGGGCTGGTGCTATCTTTTATACCATGAACTACCTATTAGATATTTACAATTGTGTGCCAATCCCTAACACCTGTGTTAGACAGGGATTTTCTACTCTGAACCAATCTAAAAATGCCAGCATCACCTCAAAGATGGACGTTAGGAAGAAGAAGGAAGAAGGATAGGGCATGCCCCTATCCCTCCATCTTAGGGTTTTAAACCCCCCTGTATCAAATCCCAATTTTTTTCCTTTCACCCTCTAACTACTGCTACTTTGTTGTCTAAACTTTTGTGATTTGTGACTCCTCATATAAGGTTGGTAATTTGTCCCATGGGCTGAAATCAAAGCCCATGTGTTTTTGCCTTCCTGCCAGGGCTGCCCAGACCCTGTCCGGGGTTCAGGGCACCGAGAGGAATGTCTTGGATTCTGACAGGTGAAAAGAATGGGAAGTAGAAAATGTTGGGAAGAAGGCCTTTTTTTAGGAATCTTTCTGGACAAAGGGTGTTCTAACAGTTGGATTAAAGGAGACTTTCCACTGTGAGTAAGACTCATAGTGGAAAGTCTCCTTTCCACTCCTGTCCTGTGAAGGCAGGACAGGAGCCTTATTTCTATAATAGGATCCTTGAATTCTTGACATTAAGCAAGATTTTGGTGTATTTTAATGCAACAAGTCTTTAAAAAAAAAAAAAAAAAGGACATACATGAATGTATCAGATGCAGGCCCAATCCTGAGTTAAGTGGCATCTGGGAACTTCAAGTAGTTTTGTGTTTGTTTTTAATACACTGTCTTTGCAGTGCTGGGACAAGATTTTAAAATACTCAAATAACAGAGTAAAATATGTCTTGGATGACTACAAGGAGATCTTTGAGGCCTTGCCATTCCCAGACAAGAAGAGGTGAGCAGAACCATCTCTGATGGTGTCAGATATTTTATCCACCACCATGTCAACCTGTGGTCTGTGTTCCCCTGCCTTGGAGATTTAACTTGCCAATGCTCCTTTCCTGCTCATGTCTCTTGTAGAATCATTGATATCTATGACTCAATTCCCATGACTGTTGAGGGTGTGGTTGGTTACATGGAGTCCACCTCTTCATATCAAACCTTTAAGAAGGATGACCCTACAGCTGCAACCCTGCTCCAAGAGACTGAAAAGAGGTGAGAAAACCACTTGGGAAAACAAGCAGGATGTGGAGGACACCTGTCCTGTACAGTGCATGCAGAGGGAGGCTGTGCAGACCCCTTCAAAGCTGCAGGGAGTGTGCAGGGATGTGCTCCCTCCCTTCCCCCAGGGCTGGACACTTGTCAGGGATTCAGCAGCAGATCCTTAGATTTTAAGCCTGTGGAGCAGTAGGATGTGCCTGTACTGATATATCTGTGAAACCTCTGACACGAGACTATCCTGAGTTTCTTTACCTTGCTTCTAATTGGCAAAGGGCATGAAAAATACTGGTGGTTGCATTTTCACCTTTTGAGCTTTAGTGGGTCTTGGGTCTTCAAAGAGACAAGAGCAGTTGTGGGCTGCTATAAGGTTGTTTATTGCATGAATACATCAGTCTCGAAGGCAAAGAGATCAAGGTGTTAAAGTCCATGCAAAAGCTTTCTGGCATGGAGTCCCAAGCAAGAGCAGCACCTGCAAGGCTCCTCTCTGGAACAGAGTCCCAGGTTCTGTGCAGGAGCAGCAGCAGCAACAGTTGTTCCCTGGCACAGAGTCCAATGTCCTGAGCAGCAGCAGCAGGGACCACAGTCTTCTTTCTTCTTTCTCCTTCTTCTATTTTCTTCCTCTTCTGTTGTGGTTGTGGTGGTCGTTGATGTTGTCTTTTGCACCCCATTACAGGGACTTTTTATTCACAAAACATCCAATCAATAAAAATACGATTCTAAAACATTCTTTCTAAACCAATCAAAGCTTGATTCTAATGTGCAAAAGTAGTGTCAGTTCTTAAAAAGCTACGTATGTAATACTATCCATTTATGCAACTGTACTATCTGTTTTCTGACTTAAAATTTTATTTATCTACGTGAATTGTTCTATCTATTTATGTATGTAGTTTTATCTGTTTTACATGAATATTTCTGTCTATTCTAGTGGCAAGGCTCTGCTATGTTTTTGTTATGTCTAGGGCTAAGTTGCTGAACTTTAAACTGGGCCTTAGGGCCTTTGCTTGCTAATACAGTTTCTTAAGGCACTTAAAATGTATTTCTACTGACTTAAAACCTAAAGCTTAAACTTATTTAAAACTATAATTCACACTTCTGTTCATTTAAAACTTAATCCTAAACTTCTACTTCATATCTATGTGGTTTAATATATCTTAAATTTCTCTAAAGGCTTTAGTTCAAGCCCTGCATTCATCTCCCTCTTTGAGGAGCTGAGAGGTTTCCATTCCAACATTCTCCCATCTGCTTCAGCCCCAACAAGGGCCCGTGGGGAAGGGGTGCCTGCTCATTCATTCACTGACCAGAACAACCCTTGTGCAGCAGCTGGGAGCATTTGCCATCCCCCCTGTTGCTGTGGGAGGCAGGGATCTGTCTCTGGCTGTGGGTGTTGCCCCACATCAGCTGGGAGCTGTCTGGGCAGGGTGAGAGCCTTCCTCTGCTTGTCCTTTCAGGCTGCTGGAGACAATGGGAGTTTCCTCTCGTGAGACCCCGGTGGAGTTCTTGGTGAGGCACGTCTGTGTGCTGGGGTGCAAGGGACACTGAGAGAGCAAACCCTTCTCCTCATCTGGTGCTACAATGGAAGGGGAAGGTGGATTGTCTCCTAAAACCCTGCTTGTAACTGCTCTTACTCCTTGGGAAGATTACTGCTGATTTTGCTGATTGAAATGTTGGTCTCCTGTGGAAAGCAGAGGGGGTTTTATGCCCCTCAGGTTCCTGTCCACCTTGGTCCTGCTGTCTGCCCAGTGCTGCTCCCTGGGCACTGGAAGTGTCCCACTGTGGATTGCTGGTTTAATAACACGTGGGGAAGAGCATCACAGGAACGGCTGAGAAACTCACTGCATTTCTTACACAATTAATAATAATAATTAAAAAGCAAGCTGAGAAAATGTTGCCTGTGGTTTCTGTTTTACAGAGAGGCTGTGGAGCACTCACTGGTGTCCTGATGCCCTCAGTGCCCCTCTGCTCCATGGGGAAGGTGGCTTTTGGGTAGGAAGGGCCACTGACCCCTTTTCCTGCCCCGGCTAAGCAAGGAGCTGTGCACTGTCTTTGAGGGCTGCCCTGGAGAGGGGCTGTTCTCACCCACAGTGTGCCCCCTCCCTGGTGCAGGTATCAGCACCTTGCCTGCCCCAGGAGTGCCTTGGCCCTAGTGAGGCCCCTCAGAACAGCTCAGGAGCTTTTATGGGATCACTGCTGAAGGAGAGCAATGCTCCTGCTGAGGTTTGTGCCCCTATCACCCACCCACACTGCAATCTTAGGGCAGATTAGAGACTGCACTTTTTGGGAGGGGCAAGGGGAGAAATGAGGGCTCAAAGCTGGGCATACCCTGGCACAGGTCACCTCCTGTTTGCCTTCTGGATATTTCAAGTCCAGACCCACCCTCTGCAGGGATCTTTCCCTTTCCTGTAATTCCTGTCCTTGGCAAGAAGGCTTCCCTGACACCGTGGGAAGGGCTGTGCCCTCAACTCTGTTCTACATCAGTGCATTTTTAAGAAAGGTGAAGTGCTGCCTCTGCTGCCAGCCCCAGAGAGGGCTGAGAGGGGCTGGAGGTACTTCTGCTGAGGTCCTGGGCTCTCAGGGTCCTGGCTGAGCTGCCCTCAGCTTGCCCAGGGTGGGGAGCAAAGGCTTTGCCCCCACTTGGTCCCCCAGGAGGGTGATGGGGTCTCGGGAGGACAGCTATGGTGTGGGAAGCCCATGGTGGATGGGAGGCTGGTCCCTGTGTCCACGGCCAGGTGCTGGGGCAGCAATCCTGGATCAGGCCCTGATCTCACTGGCTCGGGGGCTGCTCCAGGTGCAGGTTGGGTTTGGGCCAGCAGCAGCTCTCAGGCCTCCCTTGCTGGGTGAGCACGAGGGGTCTCTCCTGCCCGGGCTGGCACTGGGTGGCACCAGTGCTGCCATGCCCAGGGCCTGCCTGGGCTGGGGCAGCCCCAGCTCTGCCGGCAGGGCTTGTCCCCGTGAGGTGCATCCCTGCAGGCATTCCAGGGCAGGGAGGGGTCCTGCAGGAGGTGACATCCCTACACTGCTGGCAAAAAGGCTCTGGGGGAAAAGTGTTTGGGTTTTTTCCTCACTTTAAATTTACAACAAGTTTAAGTCTGCTCGCTAATTACGGCTGTGATTTAATTTAAAAGCCCTTCCCTCCCCGCACGGTGCCAGCCATGAGGTAACAGCAGGCACTGCATCAGCAGAGCAGCACCAGCCATTGCAGTGGCTGCTGCAGCTGACACGTGCTGGGAGGTGCAGCACAGATGGGGCTGCTGGGGGATGCAGTGGGGCTGGGGGCACTCTGGTGGCACTGAGGGCTGGCAGGGACCGGCCCGGTGATGGCTGATGAGCAGAGCCCACCTGATGCCCCTGTCCTGGCACCATGGGGCCGTGGGCAGGGCTCCCACACCTCACCCAGGGGTTTATTTTTAAACCTGGCTTTTCGGGGCACACTTTCTATTCTTTCTGTCTTCTCTACCCTGACTAGTTGGTTTAGCAGGAGTCACTTCCTCCCAGAGCAGCCCACTGGGGTCAGGAGCCATCTGGGCTCACCTTACCCACGCCAGTGCCATGGCCTGGGTGAGCACCTTTCCCATGCTCGTGCCGTGCAGGAACCCGTGAGTCACCACGGAGCGATTGCCTCACCCGGTGCTGACGCCAGCCCTGTCCACAGGTTTCACTTTTGTTCTCGCACCTGGAAATCCCACACCTGGGATTTCTTGCTCCAAGCAATAAATCCCTGAACCCAAGGAAGGGGCTCCATCATCACCATCTGTGCTGCTCTCCTGGAACAGCGCCATTGGCAGCTGGTGATGCCTCAGGTTTTAGTTTTTCTAGTTTTCAGGTTCTGTGCTGCTTTAGTGTGCAATTCTGAGCTTCATATTAGGGGATGGTGAGCTCTCTTCACAGAGCAGGGAGACAAAACAATTCCTTCTCTAGCTGGGGACCAAGGACAAATTTCAAGCCCAAGAGCACAAACAATGGTGAACTGAAGAGAGAAAAACAAGAAGGATGGGACTTCATAACCTAAAGCTGTAACTGGATAATTAACTCCAATATGCAAATGGAGCAGAACTTAATAAAGTGTGAGACCCCTTTACCAGTTGTCCATTTTGTGACCGTATTGGGTTTATCTTGAGTGTAGCCCTGGCTGGGCTCTTGTGCTGCCCAAGGTGGATCCATTGAGGCCTCCTAATAAATCCCTACTGTATTCTTTAACTCTGTCTGGGCTCTGTTCTAGGTCAGCCTCCACAGGGCATGACTGGGACTGAAACGATGATTGTGGTGCCCTGTAGACTCTGTTGGGCACAGTGTGATGTCCCCAGCCCCTGCTGGCTTTGGGGAACTCTCCACTGCCAGGGCAGGAGCTAGCACTGGCACGGTTTGGAGGCGCTGTGGTGAATACAGCCATGCACGCTGGGCCGTGGTGGAGCTGACACTGCTGGGCCAGGCACACACCAAAGCCCAGGATGGCAACACCCCATCCTATGAAGAAAAGGTCAGCCAGGCCCCTGGGAGCTCAGCTGTGGCTGGGGGTGGCACAAATATCTGAGCAGGGTGCCCAGGAGAGATCCTCATCCCTCCGTCCCAGCCGCCATGGGTGCCGGGGGCTGCGCTCACGGCCCGGCTTCGCCCCGCAGCTTTAGCTGTTCTTTGGTGCTCTGAATTTCCTTTTGCATGTGTGAAGAGATGAGGTTTCGCTTTACTTCTCCAAACAGAAATGACACCTGGCACAGAAAAGCCACAGCCATGGGAAACAGGAGCCAAAGCTGTCCCACGAGGATGTGATGCCGCTCTGTGACCCGACGGGTGACCCGAAAGTGTCTCGGCAGGGACTGGTGGTGTGGGACTGTGGCTGGTGGTGGATCACCCCTCTCTCACTGGGGCCACATTTGTTTTACATCTGTTGGGATTTTCTGCTGAGTTGCCCTCTATTCCAGCTGAGCTCTGCCTGTTTGGAGGACAGAGGTGGACTTATGCTGGTTTGGAGTTGTATTTCACTGTTATACTGATTGTGAACTTTGTTGTGTTTAATAAAAATTAATCCCCTGTGGGTTTCTTTAATGGGAGAGAAAGGAAAGACAGAGCCATTGTCCTGTTCCCCAAAAGGGCACACAAGAGACCCAGCCCACACCAGGTTTTTAATTACTGACCTCCCCTAACCTGCTGCTGTGAGGGAGGCTGGCAAGGGAGCCTGGTCCATGCCACATCCATGACTGGAAAACCTGTGCCCACCACGCTCTGGGGCTTTAGCACCACGTTTTGCTGTCCTGGCTCTTCTCCAAGCTGTCTGCATCCAGTTTGGACAAAGTGGAATGAGCCACTGTCCAATCCATGCTGCCCCTCCCATTCTTCATCTCCACTATGGTTTTCCAGGAAAGATCTGAGCCCTCTGGGATGCTGCTGGAGCAGGGGAAGGGCTCAAGAAGGGCTGGATGGACCCTTGAGTCAACTGCTGGTCCTGCCCAACCTCCAAATTAATCGAACATGAGCCAGGAAAGTGTCCTGGTGGGAAAGAAGGTGAATGGTATCCAGGGCTGCACTAGGAGGAGTGTTTCCAGGAGGCTGAGGAAGGCGATTCCTCCCCTCTCCTCATGCTGGTGAGGCCAATCCTGAAGTGATGGGTCCAGTTTTGGGCTCCTCAGTGGGAGAGAGACATGGCAGGGACTGGAGGGAGTCCAGTCAAGGTCGTGAAGGTGATGGACAGGAACACCTCTGCTATGAGGAAAGGCTGAGAGAGGAGGCTCAGGGCTCATGGTGGTGTGGCAGCACAGCACAAGCTGAACCAGGGAAGGTCCATCTGAACACGAGAAAAACAGAGACTGTGAAGTGACCACTCCATCCCTGGCCACTGTCCTGGGCAGCCCGTGCCAGCTGATCCTGCCACAGCAAGGGTTGGTCTGGATGATGTCGAGAGCTCCCAGCCCACCTCCATGACCACATCCATGCTGCTCTGCTCACCCACAGGTGTACCTTTCCACATGCTTCCACAAGAACTTCTCTCCTTTTCTTGGACTCTTTGAGATCAGCACTTTAGTTCCAAATATGAACATTAAAAATTGGATCCTCCTGGAATGTTCTGTGGCCACCGTGCAAGGCCCTGCAAAGTGCATTTATGCCTTTTACTTTCTTACTGTCTTTGCTTCTCAGATCCAGGCATTGCCCTAATTTTTTATATTTAATGCTTGATGAATGCATGAGACTAAGAGCACAGCAGTGACCACAGGAGGTTCCCTTGATGGGGGACAGTTTGCCGTTCCAGCTGTCAGCAGAGGGATGTCAATACACCTTATTTGTGTCTCCAGGCTGAACAGGGAGCAAACCCCAGCCAGCTCCAGTGGCAGCCCTGCTCATCTTCATGTCCTTCCACAACTGTGTCCCACCTGGAAAACTTCAGGTGGAAATGCTTTGCTTTCACCTTTCTCCCTGCTTTGGTGGTGAGCCTGTTCCCTCGGGATAACACAGCCATAAAAGCCTGGACTGTGCAGTGCTCACTCCTGGCTGCTGCTTATGGCCCCAACCCACCACGGCCTCTCCCGTGGGGAAACTGAGGCTTGAACTCCTGCTGCCACTCAGGAGGCACCAAAACCCTCCTGTCCCCGTGAACCTGTTGTCCCCAGGTGTCTCCCACAGCTTCCAGCACGGGGTGGGGCTGGGTCATGCTGGCATCCCCCACTTGCCAGCCCCAGCCCCAGCATCCCCCGGCATCCCGGGCTGAGGCGGAGCAGGCAGCAGGGCTGGAGGCAGCAGGGCAGGTAATGGAGGGGAGATTCCCTGCACCACTTTCATTTTCTTGTTTCCAGCTGTACCAGCCCTGGGCTTTCCTAGGAAGATGAAAGCACCAGGCAGGAATAAAAAGCTGGAGCCAGTAGCTCAGCAGCTCCACGTCTGAACAAGCCACCTGTAGCAGCTGTCAGGCACCTCTGCATCTGGAATTCAGTGAATCCTGCCCGGAGTCCTGCGGTTCATCCTCTCCGGCATCCTGCACCGCAGCCTCCTCACCCCATCGTGCTCCATCGCCGACTGTCAAGCTTTCCTTGCCAAAATGTTGTGCCTCAGCCTCGCCCCACTGCTCGTGCTGGTGCTGGGGGTCAGCCTGGGGGCTGCCTTTCCCCATGACACCCCGAGGAAGGGCTGCAGGCTGTCCCAGTACCACAGCATTGTGGGCAAGGAGCAGAGGGCTATGAACGAGATGAGACAAGAGTTTGTGAGTACTGCTGGCAACAGGGGGCTGTGGGCTGCCAGGGGGCAAGGCAGAGGGGATGCTGAATTCAAGACCTGAGTGACAAGGTGCACGGTTTCTGCAGCAGTTCGGGGATGAGCAAGATGTTTTCCGAGGGTGTTTGGGGACACGAAGGATGCTCGGCCAAATTTCGTTCTGGTTTCAGAGCCCTCAAGGCTGGCCGGGGTTGTCCAACATAGCCAGAAGTCACGATGAGAGTTTTTCAGTCTCTCTCTTGGTTTATGCCTGCAGATGAAAAACCACAAGTGCAACTCCAGGCTCTTCCAGCGGAAATGGAACGCAGTAGACCTGACGGTAAGAGTGAGGCGATGCTGTAGAAAGGGGGCACAGCTCTCCTGTCCGCCGCTTCCACCTCCAGCCGCAGCCGCGGGCAGGTCTCGGAGACCCCCATCCCCCGGCCCTGCTGCTTCCTAACCAGGACGCTCCCACCCACAGATGTCCGACCGAGTGGTGCTGGTGGCGGCCGAGCTGAACCTCACCACTGCCATGCTGGAGCTGCCCGCTGCCCCCGGCTTTGACGAGGTGTGCCGGCGGTCCCTGGAGTTCTTCAGGAAGGCGCGGGAGGACGTGCAGGGCTGTGTGAGTGCTGCCCCCGAGCCCTGCCCGGGCCGGCTCCGCGGCCGCGCCGCGGGGCCGCTCCTCACCCGGCCGCTCTCGCTGCAGGTGGATCCTTCGCACCAGCCCTCGGGCCGCCTGAGGCACTGGCTGCACAAGCTGCAGAAGGCCGTGCGAACAGTAAGTCAGGCGGGCTCGGTGACGGCTTTGGGGGTGTCAGAAGCCCGCTGTGCCGAGCTGACCCAGGCCATGTTCCCCCGCAGGAGAGCACGGCGTGCCTCAGGGCCACCACCATCCGGCACGTCCTGCAGGTGCTGGACAACCTGCGCTGCGCCGCGCTCCAGGACAAGTGCTGCAGCGCTGAGCTGCCCAGCTGCTGAAGCGCCCTCAGCGCCCGGCCGCGGCACCGCCCCCGGGGACGCCCCGAGAACCGGGAAAAAACGACTGCGCTGCGCTGTTACTCCTATTTAACCTATTTAACCCTTCTTCTCACTTATGCGAGCTGAGGAAACAAATTTCTTTTTCTTCTCTTTTAATTTTTTTTTACGGTCTTTTAAGTTATTGGCTCGGGATAAGGCGAAGTAATGCCCTTCCCAAAAGAACGTGAATATGCATATTTATAAGGTACCTTTGTTTTTCTGGTTCTCAAAATGTTTTTAAGGAAATCTATTTTTTTACCTGCTATTTATTAAAGAGTATATTCTGCATACTTGCCTGTATAAATCATTTTCTTATGTGCTATTTAATACGAAAACGAAGTAGTTAACTAAACTACATAAGCAGATAAGCGGCCACCACGTGTTTTTAGTATGCTTTTCAGCAATACCCCAGCACAGCTACGGCCCGCACATCCTTGCAAGGACACTGCCCAAAAGGAACCTCGCTGCGTTTAGTCTGGGGGCGGGGAGAGGAAAAAAGCCTGGATGTTGGGCTTTCGGGAGAGCTTCCATAGCTTCTGTCACTCGGCCGCGCCCCAGGCGCTACCCATGGGCCGCCATCTAACGCCAGGAGCAGCGCCCGGGGCAATGCAAACCCAGCCAGAGGGAAACGCCCTCGGGCCAGCGCCTCCCAAGGGCGGGGAGAGCCCCGACGGCGAGGCTGGAATTCCCCGTGGAATGCGGGGTTCGGCTGCAGGAGCGCTCTGCTCTGGGAGCTCGGGCTCCCCGGGGGCAGGTGCCATTTTCCCCAGAATCCGGGCTGCAGGAACGCTCTGCTCTGGGAGCTCGGGCTCCTCGGAGGCAGATGCCACCAACAGCTCCTTTGGGACCCCATCTCCTGGCCCTGCTCCCGATTTCACCCCTCGCTTCTGGAGGCTTGCAAGAAATCTCTCTCTGGGACCTACGTACTAGCAGCGTCTGTGGGAGGAGGATGTCTCTGGGACGTTTCTGACCAAAGCTGCTGTGCTGTGTTACCCAAACGATACATGGATCTGGAGGGAAAAGCCTAAGGAGGGAAGAAAGGGCTCTAAGCAGCAGCTCTGTGCTGGTTTAATCAGATTTCAGTAAGCTCAGTTCCAGTTTCTTTTGGGGAAGGGGCAGGGTATCACTGCAGTGAATGTTCAGGATGCAGCGAGGATTTCAGTAGCTGTCTGCCAAAACTCCCTTGTGTCAGGTCTCCAGCTGTGCCTTACCACACCTTCTGACCTGGGTGCTGCTTTCATGGCTAAGTTTTGGTTCCCTTATTTAGTGGAAAAACTTAAATTTATGCACCTGTTTTACAGCTGATTTAACAGAACTGTGAAAATTTCTCAAGTTTTTGGGCAGTCTAGTTACGATACCCAAGTATTCACTTTCCATTACTAAATGCACTCTTATCATCATTTTTTACACAGATTCCATCAGGTGGACTCGTGCTTCTATATTACTGATATTTCTATTTGATTGATGTTATAAATAACAAGTATAGATAGTGGCTTTCACCTTTATGTAACTTGCTTTTGCAAGTTCTTACTGATCAGAAAAATCCTGATATAGTACAATTTGTAATTACTGCTTCTGATGTACTATAATCTGTCAGTTTATGTATGCACTGTATAACTTTTATAAATGGTAGTGTAATATATACTATCTTAGAATGTAGCATAATAGAGTGTGAAATGTTAAAATGCTTTTTCATGTAACTAACTCAGAAAAGGGTGTAAAATAATTAAGTGATTTCCCACATTAGCGACTATCTTATCTGAAAGACAAGATAACGGAAACAGAAACCAGAGCACCGAAAAAAAGAATTTATTAACCTCGTTATCAGAGAGTGAAAATACAACAGGATGAAGAAGAACAAGGAGAAATACAATATATTAGTTTAATCTACAAAATAGCATGAAGACAAGGCTAAGGTTAAAACCAAGCAAAAGAACATCTAAACTCAAAGGAATGTTTGAATACGTATAAACACCTATGATTATGCCTGTACCCCCTGTAATGTAACAGTATATAAAGAACATGGTTGAAATTTTTATTTATTTTTTATTTTGGCAAATAGCCAAGCACCCCAGCACTGGATTTTATCCCTTAATAAACTTTTATAAAAATTTAAAATCGTGAGTCATGTTTCTCACAGTTGACTCTTGCATATTGATATTATTGACATATTGATTGACTGTTCCATCTGATTCACTAGTCTTCCGCTCATCTGCTGCCGGAATGCACAAACAGTAGATTAATTTGGGTAGATTAGTAGATTAATTTAATTACTGGTAGATTTAATTAATAGTAGATTTGCCTTAACCAAGGCAAATACTGCAGCCAGGCTAAGCTCTGCTCCTGAAATCACCCTGACAATTGCTGGTTTTTCTCCCTCTGGTGTGTTCCTATTTGCCGTAGATTCAGCATAATGTGTATTGTGGCTGAACCACCCCTCTTTCCACAGCAGTGTGGAAAGGGGACAGTAGAAGAATGGAATTTATTGGAAATGGCTCGCCAGGAAGGTGGTGGACTCACCATCCCTGGAGGCGTTTAAAGAACGACTCGTTCCTTAAACGAGCAACGAGGTGTTCAAGGACGTGGCACTCAGAGCCGCGGTCTGGGTCACACGGTGAAGATCCGTCAAAGGTTGGACTCGGTGATCTCAGAGGTCTTTCCTAACCTTAAGGATCCTGTGATTGTGTTTACAAAAGGTGATACAATTCGGCCTGGGGACAGATAACTCCAAAACATCAGCCCCCCTCAGGCACTGCAGCGCGCTGCGGGAGCGCCCCAATATGGCGGCGCTGCCTGAGGGGCCCCTCAGCGGCAGCCCCAACATGGCGCCGCCCTCCCGGCGGGAAACGGCCTCCCCTCCACCCCCGACAAACTCTCGCGAGATCGCGGCGGGGACACCCCCCCGGCCCCGCCTGAGCTCTCGCGAGATCTCGGCTGTGGGAGGAGGAGGAAGGAGGAGGAAAAGGAAAAGGAGGAAGAGGAGGAAGGAGGAGCTGCCGCCGCTGCCGCCGCTCCCCGGG
>VZRH01007181.1:29797-89084 GCA_013397555.1 Urocynchramus pylzowi | reverse complement strand
TCCCTTCCTCCTCTGCCTCCTCGGTAAAGCTTTGCCTATGTGAGATTTGAGAGTGCTTTTTGCTGGGTTTCATTAGAATTTGGGATGCAGCCCAAGCGAATAATTTCTTTTCCAGACTGGTCATGCTCCTCTTGGGTTTCCTGCTTGTTTAGGACAAGTTGTAAAGGTATTTAGGCGTTCGCTGCCCGTCGAAGTTGAATTTATTTGAAATCAGCGCCTAAAAGATTTGGGGTACTTTTGAGGGAACAGCTGGTCTGCAATTTACAGTTGTAGGTTTTTTTTTTTCTCTTTTGTTTTAATTTATTGCTGCGTTCATTACTTTTCAGACCCCTACTCCCCTCTTTCTTTTTTTTTTTCCCTTCATTTTTTCCTTTTTTTTTTTTTTCAAGCAGCTGTTGTTTCTTCCTTCTCCAGGGAAAAATGGAGCGTTTTGTTCTTCTTATTTTTTTTTNTCCTTTTTTTTTTTTTTTTTTTTTTTTCAAACAGCTGTTGTTTCTTCCTTCTCCAGGGAAAAATGGAGCGTTTTGTTCTGCTTATTCTTTCTTCCTCCGGGGTAAAACCCACAGTTTGTTTCGGTTGAGCCGGCTGGATTTCACATTTACCCTGAACTGCACTTTTGTTTTTAAACATACATGGTGAAGCTGACACGCACATCCCTTGTCAGCCTCAGGGAGCTTGACCTTCGTGTAGATCTCACCAGAGTTTCCTGCTGGTAGGGACTGTTGTGAGATATATTATTTCCTTTTTTTTAAGCTTTGTTGCTCGCTTTTCTGTTAAGCCCTTCTCAACCTCCAAGTAAAGATTGTATTCTGGCTTTTTGCATTTCCCCCCCCCATTTATTTAGTTGAATTAATTGACATGACTTAAAGAATAAGCAGTTCCCTTACCATTTTAGCTGTTGGGGTGCCTGGAGGGTTTGGGTTTTGTCAGCATTGTGTTGGTTTTAGCCAAAATATTAAAGAAGGAGGAGCTGCCTTCAAGTGGGAGTAGCGTCAAAACATGTGAAGCCATGACAGATTGGATGTTTTGGCTTCATGGCTTTGGCATTCTGACCACCTTTCACTGTAATTAATTTATCAGGGCAGTTATTTTCTCGAGTGGATGGCTGGCACAGCAGGAGCAGCTCTTCATTTCAGTTGTTTGGTCTCTGTGTGTCAGGTTGTTTAGCATTGTGCAGCTGTGTAGATGATTGCACTGTTTGCAGCCTCAATCCCTTTCCTGTGTGCTGGGAGCTGTCTGAAAGCTCACTTCCTAGTTAGAGAGTTGTTCCAGGAATCCCTCCCCTTTCTCCTTTTTATATTTTTTACTTTTGGCCAGCCAAAAGGCAGCTGTGAGTGTTGTGAGGAGAGCAGGGGGTATTTTCACAGCCAGGCTTTGAAGGAGCAGTGTCAGGCAGTGACGTGGGGGTGTGAACACTGATGTCAGCCTGACCTCTCTCCAGCAAACTGCATTTCCTCTTGGCCTGATGCACTGCACCTCCCTCAGCATTCCCAGCCCAAAGCAGCTCATTCCTCAGGTGCTGAGGGCTGTGCCCACCTTTATTCACCTCACTGGTACCTGTGTGCAGCACCTCTGCCTTATGGGGGCCCTTCACTCCTTATTCAGCTGCTGACCTGGAACAGAGCCCAGACAGAGCTACAGAACAGAGCAGGATTTATTAAAAGGATCTCCTCAATGGACCCACCCTGGGCAGTGCAAGAGCCCAGCCAGGGCTGCACCCAAGGTGACCCAAAATGGTCACAAAGTGGTCACGAGCTCTCATGTTGGAATCCTAGATACTCAGAATTTTAAACTTGCTGTGCTGAAGGGCACACACCCACAAAAAAATACTGTATTTGACCCAAGACCATGGAAAAAGCTTCCAAAATTAATTAATAACACTAAGGTTACAAGTGTGTTGTTTAATTATTAAGTTTTATAAGTTCTGGTCCATTAGCATCTTGGAGTTGGTTGTCCAGTTACAGCTTTAGGCTACGAAGTCCCATCCTCCTTGTTTTTCTCTCTTCACTCCACCATTGTTTATGCTTTTTGGGCCTGGAGCTTGTAACAGTTATCCTTGGACGAGCTGGAAAAGGATTGTTCTGTCTGCCTACCTGCTGGCAGTTAACATGAAGCTCAGAACTGCTCACTAAAGCAGCAGAGAAGGTGAAGAACACAAAAGCTAGGTGCTGAGGCCTGAGCTGTCTCCCTGCTCTGGGGTGCCGTTGCAGGTGGCAGCAGCAGTGATGCTGACGCTGGCCAGCAAGCTGAAGCGGGATGACGGCGTCCGAGGGCCCCGCGCGCCCGCCCCCGCCGCCGACTCCGCCCGCAGGGTGTCTGTCCGGGACAAGCTGCTCGTCAAAGGTGAGAGAATGCACTGCAAGACCTCGGGCTTTGCTGCTCTGGGGAGGTGCCAGGAAACAGCACTGAACTGCCCGTGAGTTTCCACAGGTGTTTTTGAAATGTCCTACAGACGCAACTTTCCCAGGCATCCTTCTGGGAAAGGCTGTGAGGAGATTAGAGGAAAGAATGAGAAAAGAGGAAAGAAGAGGAGGTAAATTCTTCAGTTGCTGCACCTGGTGTTGTGAGCATGTGGAATGTGTTAAGGAGATTTGTTTACCAAAGGGTGGTGTCAGAACCCAGGATGTCTCTCTGACAGTCCTGGATGGTCCGAGTCCCAGCCAGGGGGGTTGGAGACCCTGGCATGCAGCCAAAGACTCCTGTGGTTTTGAGTTTGACCCATGGAACAAATTGCCACCTTTGTATGAGGAATTGGAAGTCACAAAAGTTTAGACAGCATAGCAGTAGTAGTTGTAGGGTGAAAAAAGAAATTTTGGGATTTTGTACATGGGGGTTTAAGGTTCTAAGATGGAGGAATTGGGGTGTGCCCTGTCCTCCTTCTTTCTTCTTCCTAACGTCCATCTTTCTGGGTGGTGTTGGCATTCTTAGATTGGTTCAGAGTAGGAAGTCACTGTCTAACATAGGTGATAGGGATTGGAACATAACTGTAAATATCCAATATGTAGTTTACAGTATAAAAGACAACACCAGCCCCATGGGAGGGCAGTGTGCCTTGGACTGACCTGCTGAACAGACCTCGGCAGCTCAGACAGAAAATGTTTTTAGATAAGAAATAATAAACAGCCTTGAGACCAACAGCCAAAGTCTTCTGACTCCTTCTTTGACAGCTGGGTTGGGAAAAAGACTTTTACCACACCTGGGGGTCATCTTGACCAGAGGAGATCCCGAGAGGGTGGCTTCTTAATTAGCCAATGGTGATGGTGTTTTAATTGAAGGACCAGTTAGGTCCACCTGTAGTGAACTTGGGTACAAAAAAGCAATGGGTTTCATAATAAACAAAATTATTAGCCTTCTGAATTACATGGAGTCTATTATTATTAATTATCCCCACCTGGGGACCTGTTGTGATGACAATAGGACACTTATTTTTACTGAATAATGAAAATCAAAACAAGTGTCCTCCGTACTCTGTTGAAAATTAGTCCATCATCAGTTAAAACATGATAAAAAATTGCCACAAAAGTGGCACTGAACGTAGAGGAGGAGAATGTCAACAGAAGTATATGTGCCTTGGTATGAAGGTGGTTTTTGAGCAGAACCATAACTGCCTGTCACAGGAAAAAACATCCTGAAAGTCCCAACAGTGTTTTAATGGCACAGGTCAGAGGCAGCACACTTTAAAAATATTTAAAAAAGCAGTGCAGAGAGAGACTTTTCTAGTTGAGTGTGAAGTTGGGAATAATAAACCAGTGGTTGTATTGCAGTGTGGTGTGTTTTAGGAAGGCTGCTGGTTTTTTACCAGCTGGTGGGAAAAAAAGCCCCAAACCTACTTCTTGGCAGTTGTGGGTAAATGGGGTAGATAATGAGACAATAATTAAACTATTTTATTGTTAAATCAGGGACAGCTCTTTTCTTCACTTCAAATTTTTTTTTTTTTTTTTGTAGCATAGATAATGTTATATTTAAAAATCCATAGATGCTGACAGCTTGCAGTTACTATGGATTGAAAGTCAGGTTCACTGCCTCTGGTAATAGTTGNAATTTTTTTTTTTTTTTGTAGCATAGATAATATTATATTTAAAAATCCATAGATGCTGACAGCTTGCAGTTACTATGGATTGAAAGTCAGGTTCACTGCCTCTGGTAATAGTTGAACGTTAGTGGCAAAGGCATGTGCTGTTTAGATTGAAGTTTCTGCTGAAAAGGATCAGTAGCAAATGCTCTGCTGTTGGTGTGTGAGCTGCCACTGTTGGGATTCATGCCAGTCAGAGGAAATCCACATTTCCTGTTCCTGTTTCAGAATGATTTGAGGCTGACATGGCTGTAATTGCCTGGCTGATATTACCTAACCAGCACTGCATATGGTTTTTTCCAAGTGAGGTAAATTCTGTCAGGTATCTGGAGCAGGGTGTCACTGCAAACTCTGCTGCCTCAGTGTCCTGGGGAGTGCCTCAGCTGCACTGTAGGAATGTTGTATCCACAGTTTTCTCCCTGTATTGTTTTAAGGACAGGGGAGTTTTACATGCTTTAAATCATGATTGTGATCACTCTTACACTTGCAGTTTGGAAATCCTCATTGAACTTCAGTTCTGAGGGGGAATGATTCAGGCAGGAGAAATAAGCTCTTTAACCAGGCTAAGCTACAAAGCCAAATTACTAAATATATATAATCTGAGATTTTCCCTAACCTACAGGTATAGACTTCAGGGGAAGATAGCAGTGTGAAACAAATACCCTTCATGTGAGGGCCCAAAGAAATTTTACTCTACCCTTAGAGCAATCATGTTTTTCAAAACCATACCCAAGTCTGCAGGGGAGGAAGAGAATGTAATCTGTAGAAAATTAATATTAACATTGTAATTGTATTTGCTGTGGCTGTGATAGCAAACCAGCTAAGTAAAACTAAATATTAAAAAAAAACTAAGTAAAACTAAGTATTTAAAAAAAACTGAGTTCAAACTAAATATTGAAAAAGTCCCAGACTGGCAAATGTTAAAAGCAGGTCAGTGCTCACATGGCTCTGACAAGCATTGAGTGCTGGATCCTGATCTGATTGTGCATGGAAGTTGCATCCCTGCTGTGAAATGAGTGGTGTAGCTCACTCAAAGGGTCACCATCAAAGGCATTGGTGAAAATGTAACTTAATATAAATTTGCAAAAGCACAACAAAGGTTGGTAAGCTTATGGCTTGCTGCATGGATAATACATAAAAAGGAAAATCAAATTAGAGTCAATTTAGAGTGATATATGCAGAGGCTGGAATGAAAAGAGGAAAGGGAAGAAGGTAAAGGAAACTCTTGGTTGAGTCAGGAGGTCAGAGTGAAATCCTTTCCTTTCTAAACTCCTCAGGGAGGAGTCTCAGTGCAGCTGGACCCAGACTCAGGCTTGGACTCAACAGTTATGTCTAAAAGATTTAGCAGAACTTTATCATAAAAGCATTTGAGTGTTACATTAATTACTAATCAGCTATAAACATAATATAGATTGAAGATAATAAGATGTATACTGTTTTGTAGTGTGTTCAAGTCAATGCACACACACACACAAAGATACATATAGATGAACAGATGTACACACATGTGCAAATGGAACACACACGTGTATGGATGTGTGTGTATACGTGGGAAGACATATTAAAAAATTCCCCCCAATTTTTTGAATCAATGAAATAATCCTGCTAGCCCCTTTTTGGGATTACTGGAGTTTTCTGAAATTCAAGTGGGAATGGTACCATTTCACTCAGGCTATAATTCAGCTAAGGAATGTTCCAAAGCCATCAGGGAGTGACTGATTATTCCTACTCCAATCTCCCACCTTGTCCAGGCAGCAGGAGTTCCTGGTGCAGGTGAGGAGTGCTTCACCTCAGCTCTTGTGCAAAGGCCAGGGCCTGACAGGAATTGCTGGAACTGCAGAGCAGGCCAGAGGTTGGGAGGGAGGGTGCAGCACCACAATCACATTGCTCTCCTAGAAGAGCTGTGGGAACAGCTGTCAGTGTGCTGAGGGCTGTTTCTGGGTGAAATGGGACTGACAGGAGAAGCAGATCATTCCAGTGTAACTGCTGAAAGTGAGAGGGGAAAGTAGTGGGAAAGGCTTTTTGGGAATGTTCTGCTCAAGCCAAATGTAAACCATTTGTTTACAAAAGTGTCTAGAATTTGCTTCAACACTTTCAGACAGATCAGCTGCAGCAGCAGCTACGATGTGCTGAGGCTGAGTGGAGGTGAGCTTGTGATGCTGATGGTGTTTGTAGGTGATGTAAAGATTGCAGGGATGAGTTTGGACAGGAGTGCAGAGCTGCCTGCTGAAGGTGTGCACTCAGCAGGGATGCTGCTGCAGCTGGACCTGCACCAGTGCTTTCACTGCTTGTTTATGGAGCTGTAAGAGCTGAACTGAGGCTGCTGTGCTGGATCCCAAAGCCAGCAGGAGCCTGGAAGAGCAGCTGTAAGTAGAAGTTGCCAGTGGTGTGTGTTTTGGCTGCAGTTACAAACAGATGACACTGGCAGAGCAGGGGAAAGGCTCCATCAGGTCAGTGTCCTGGCAACAAATCAGAAAATAATCTCTCCTGCATAAAAGAAGAGAAATCCTGGCCTTCAGCAAGGGAGGAGGAGGAGGAGATGAGAGAAGGCCCAGAGTGTTCTGCCAGTGGTGAAGCACCACTGTCCTGTCCTTGCTCCAAGTAAATGGGGGATCATCTCATAAATCCTGCAGCCACATGTCTGCCAGCTCTGCTAAGGGTGTTGTCCAGACACGGACAGTGTCTGTCAGTTTTCTGGAGGTAAATTGCAGACAGCCATGTTTGTGCTGATAGAGAGTCCAGTGCAGGAGGGCAGTGCAGATCTCTGAAGGATGTGTTGTCACACTGATAGCCCTGCAGCCCTCAGCTGTGCTGTGTCCTCTGCCTGGTCAGTAGATCACTTCTCTTTGATTGAGGTGATCACCACCACTTCAGCCTCTGACAGGTGTAGGTGATGCTTACAAACTTTTCAAGACTTGGCTTAGACCAGCTGCACACTGCCTGAAAGCAGGAAAAATAAGTGCTAATTTAGGTATGATAGCTGTTTGCACTATGGGTGTGAAGAAACATCTCAGTTGGTGTTTGAAATGGTGGTGTCAGGCACTGACCTTGACTTTACTGATGGATGCACATTAACCAGGCTTTGTTCCACTTTTGGGGAAAAGCTGCTCTTAAAATACTGGTGCCCTTTGTTAGTTTTTCCTTAAGTTGTTCCTTTGACTGCTTATATCCAGCATTGCTACAGATTGAGATATCAGTCATGTCTCAGGACACTTGAGTTATTTTATGGATGTGTTATGAATGGAAATGTCTCTCTCACTAAAGTTTTATATCTAGGGAAGTAATTCTGAGTCATTTGGATATTCTCTTCCAGCTGTAGAGAGGGTCTAGTAAAGCACAGCTTTGCTCAAAATTCTGTGTGACTCATCTGTACATCTGTTTTCACTGGATTTCCATCTAGGCTCAGTTGGGGAGTAAGGCCCTAATTCTGTTAGCCTAGTACCCAAATTAAAATAGAGCAAGCACTACGATTGCTTCAGCAGCTTTTGTTTTGTTCTGTGCCTCAGAAGCAATTTTAATGTCCTGTTCATCTCTAAGGGGAACTTCATTAAGCTGGGAGCAGGGGCCACATGACTGCTCCTCATGGCAAGCATGCAGTGCTGAACTTGAAAGGCAAATCCTTTCTGAAATTTAAAAAGGACTGAGGACAAACCCAAGTGGTGCTTAAGATTAATATTGTATAATGAAGGTGACTGCTAAATGGATTTGGAGCTAGAGAGCATCCAGGATGGCAGGAGCAGCTCATGGATCACAAAGGTTGTCCCTTACACTTCATTAGTGCACAGAGACTTCATCTTTCAATTTATATTACTGCTACTGCTTAGTTTGATTGTGGCAACTTGAAATAACTTAATATATGTGAAAATGAGTTAAGGTTTATTCCTTGGTTGTCTTCAATATCTGTGGCTTTTACCACCATATTTATGTAATCAGAAAATATTTTATGTGTGCCTCTGTTTAAGCTTGAGAGAATGGAAGTGGGAAACTGATGGTGAAAATGAGGTGAATATACATTGTAACTAAAAATGAGGGAAACCATTTATTTAAATGGCTTTCTTCAAGCCTTCAAAAATACTAATATCCCTCCTCACAAAAACAGGTGAGGAAATTGAGAGGGGAGAAAATGCTTTTTTCTTGTACTGGTCTGTACAGTTCAGAGGAGCTAAGCAGGGAATGCTGTAAAGATAGATGGAAAAGAATTAGGAAGCAAACAGCATTTCTAGAATTAAGAGAGTATTAGAATTAGTACTTAGAACTTGGAACTTTTATTAATGTCAAACTATTTAATCTTCATCTCTGGAAGACTTAAAGAAGTAAATTGAAGAGGGACCTAAACAGGAAAGGGGGCTTTTTGAACAAAACCAGAGAGAAGTAATACTGCTGTGGATGAGAATGTCCACTTGAGGAAATAATGCTTTTATTTGGTGTACTTAAAACCAAACCCCAGCCCCAAAATCGAGCATAGAGCCTGATTTTTGTGGGAGGCTTAGTAAACAAAGCACTGCTAAATTCTGACTTGGGGAGGTGAGGGAGAAGAGCAGTGGGGTTGTGCTGTGTGCATTGAGCATTCATAAACCTTTACACACAGCAGGAGTGTTCCTATTTCTGTCTGGAGAACTGTCATGGGTAGGGAGAGTTATTGTTTGTGGAATCATTTATAAATAACTCTGGCTGCTTGTGTTGGGCTTAGAAGCAGCTCATGGGCTGTATGGAAGAGAGAAAAGCTGAGGCACAATCCGTTTGCATTCAACTCTTGCAGTGTTTGTGCTGGGTTTGAGTTTAAGCCTTGCCTTTTTTATGGTTTAAAGTAGCATTTGGAGCTGTTCAAGCAAGTATGTACTGGGTCAAGAGCAGGGTTTTTCATGCACATCTCCACTTGGGCTGCTCCTGCAGCAGATCACACCAGGTTTTGGGAACACCAGATGGACTGTTTGGAGTTTCCTGCCACTTGGGTTTTCTGGTTCTCTCCTCGTCTTAATGGTGTGAATTGAGACACAGATGCAGATTCTCCACAAAATGACCATGAAAAGTACTCAAACTGAATTTTCTTCACTGTTCAGCTATAGTGACAGGCATTTCTTGAAAGAGGAGCTCAGAAGAACTTTTAAGTTTGTGTGGGAAATGGATTTGTAAAGAATTTTTAAAACTTTCTATCAAGTTTATACAGTCTTGTATATTTGTATGCAAACACTGAGATATTGTGTTGACTTAGGAAGATTGTAGAATAAAGATGATATTGTTGAGAGGGAGAGTGAACTAGAAATAAGTTTTAACAAGTTTTAAAATATGGTCTTATAGAAAGATTAGCTATTTTAGAGAATTAGAATTGTGAAAGATGTAGTAGGACTACATGAGAAAAAATAATAGGTGATAAGTGTTAGAAGTAATAGTAGTATTGTGTGGTAAAACTTAATAGCTTGAAAAATATTTATAAGGTATTGTAAGTAGGAAATAGGTTAGAAGAAAGTTTGTTCTTTAATTTAGTGAAGCTTTTGGAGCTCTTGGGAGTTCAGTGCATTGGAGCTCTGTCACTTCCATGCTTTGCTTGTTTACACATCTGTTAAGTGGGTTGGCAGCCTGCTCAAGGGGTGTTTTCTTGCAGAGAATGCTCATGCCAGAGCTATTGATTAATGCAGAAAATGTGTGAGTTAAAACATCAGCATCTCAGTGGAGCTTGGATGCTCTGGTCAAAATGTTTGCTTTCTGAGCAGCAGCATGCAGAAAGGTTCTAATGTCAACGTAGTCACTGCCAGAGAGACACAGAATTGGGAAAACCCTCAAACACTGAGCTTTGGCCTGTTAAATGTGCTTGTTAATTGGTGAATCACCAGTGTTTGTTCCTATGGCACAACTGATAGTAACATCTTTGCCTTACTTGATGCTGCTTTAAACATTTAGATTATTGAAGCAGATCTTTGTCTGCTTTGTCTGTCTTCATGTAGTTGTTTCATTCTTAGTTTGTGGCTTGTTGCAGAGTTCATTACAAACCTCAATTTTGGGTCATTTGCCTTTGTTTCCAGAACTTTAGTGTGGGTTTATTAGCACAGCATTCCCAGCTGTTTGCACACCTTCAGAGAAGGAGCCCAGTGCTCCCTTCTGCTGGCTGTGAGCATTTTGTTCTCATGTTTTCACAAGAAAAAAAACACTCATTCTTGTGCCAAGACAGAGAGAAGCACAGGAGTGTGAGCACATTACAGGGAATTTTCACACTTCAGAGGAATTCTGGTGATTGTAAACTCTAGTGAACCTTGCAGGAGGCAGAACTGCTCAGCTCAGCCCTTGCTGGGACTGAGCGTGCTCTGCCCTTAAATGTCTCCCTGTTTTGGGATCAGGAAAGGGCAGGCAGGATTCATTAAGGTGTACATCACACAAGCACAGAAGGCAATAAAGGAAAGCAGTCAACACCTTGAAATAATTGAACCAGGTCCTAAACTTTGCACTGCAGTGAAGATTGATGTGCCACTATGAAAGGTGGGTGAATTCAAAGAAAGGAGTGAGGGAATAATCTTAGGAAGAGTTTTCATAGCTGCAGCCTTCAGGGGTCAGTTGTCATGTCTTTTTTTATCAACCAGGAAGGGAAAATTGAAATAATGTCCTTGATTACAGCTGAAATTACATTTTTGTGCATGTGTGTTTTATAAAGACAGTACTTTAGCAAAAGTATGGCCCCAGTGTTGTCTTTCAGTGCATGGCTTTGGTTAAATCAGCTCTGGCTGCAAGTGTGGGATTTTAAAAGAGTGAAGTTTGGAATTTTTTAGGTAAGTGTGAAGCACAATGCTTCTGTTTTGGTGGGTTTTTCTCTTGGTGTAGTAGTCTGCAGATGCTGGGTGTGCCAAGCACAAGGGAGATGGGAGTCAAATAAGCATCATTCCCACTGCAGAGAATTGCCAGGACTGGTGCCAGGGTTGGTAAGCATGGATGGCAGGAGGAGTTCTGGGAGCTGGTGACAGTTGTGATGAGATCAGTGTGGGTTCAGTGCCAGGAATTCTGAGTGACAGTTTTCTTCAGATATGTATTTTTGAAAGCTGGAATTGAAATCTCTTGCACGTTGTCAGCCCAAATAAGTGGGCTGTATCTGTGGAGGCCTGAAAGCAAAGTTAGAAGTGGAAAATAAGACCACAGGAAATGCCAAAAATATACTCAGTTTTATTTTCTAGGACTTTAGAAATAAAGGGGGAGATACCCTGGTGTGTCTGGTTTGTAAGAAATTGAAAGTAAGACTTCAGTAAAATACACAAAAGCAAGGGTTCTTCCAGGGAAGGTACTTGGCAGGCTTAGGAATACACTTCATTTCCTAGTGGAACAGAATCAGGATGCTTCCTTTCTTTTATGAATTTTAAGCTCAGGAAATAAATAAAAGGAAAATTTAATTGGAGTGCATATCAGTAACAAAACTTGTGCTTTGGAAATGCCAGTGCTCTGTGTGGTAGCAGCCCTGGTGCTTCAGTCTTGGCAGAGCTGAACTCCCCATCAAAGGAGGATACATTTGCCATGTCTGTAGGGCAGATGAGCATTTTTAGTAATTAATTGAGTGGCTTAAAGAGAAATTTCAAGGTAAACTTCCACTGCAGCTTAATTATATTTTTTAGTAAAATTGGATTTACAGGGTGGTTTAAATTAGATCTGCCAATTTGGACTTGAAGAAGGGCTTTATGCTTGCATAAATAATGGTTTCATTTCTTTTTTTATTCTTTCAACAGAGGTTGCAGACCTTGAAGCTAATTTACCTTGTGAGTATAACATTTAATAGTATGCATTTTAAGGGGGAAAGGACCATTGAAGTGAACATTTTGACTGAAGTGTGGATGCTGATGGTGTTTGTTAACTCAGGGAGAGCTGTGCAAAACTCCACCACGCTGGCTTGGACAGATTTTCTCTGTTGCTTCCTCTTATGGGGCTGTGGAGAACTGACCCTCATTAGTGTCCTTTGGAAGGAGTATTGATAATTTGCCTCCAGTTTTTGATTGCTGGGGAGTGGCAGCAAAACTTTGATACAGTGCCAAAAGGTTCCTGGGACTCAAGGGTGCAATCACTGCCTCACTCTTGTTTTTTCTTTATGCTCTCATCTTTGAAACAGGAGATTCTGATTTAGGGGCAGAGCAAATAGCTCAGCTCTCAGGGAACATGTAGTCAACCTGCAGTTTTTTCACTTCAAGATGTAACCTGATGTCTTTGTTAATAGTGAAAATACTCATGAAAACTAATTTTTTAAGAGTGATCCATATTCTCAAAAAAAAAAAAAGGCAAGATAGTGATTTTAGACCTGGAATCTTACTTGAGATATAAGCCTTCCATAAAACAGTTGTAGAGAATTTACAGAGTAATTTTAGGTAAAATTTTTTCAGTATAGGTTCTGTTAGAGGTAATAAATACCAGAAGAATGTGTGGTAATTCATTTACTACAATGTGAGTGCAGTGCTAGGGTTTGTGTATAGTTCTAGGTAGGTTTTTTCAGGCAAATAGGATTTATAACTATGATACTGTTTAGCTCCTTGGCTACAGAAAAGGAACAGCAGCTTGATGGGTTAAGAAGCTAAAGACTGCATAATATGGGTGATAAAATAACCATGATAGACTTGTCTCCTCATGCCAGCCAACAGTGGAGAACTCATTTCTGATGTAAATTATTCTTTTGCTTCACAGGTACATGTAAAGTGAATTTTCCTGACCCAAACAAGCTCCATTACTTTCAGCTAACTGTAACCCCAGGTAATTTTTTTCAACATGTAACTTTTGTTTCTGTCTCTGTTAGTGTTTAGGAAAGTAATTCTGAGAGGAATTCCAATAAAGCCTCGAGTCAAAGAAAGTCTGGCTGTAATAGTGATTATTTCATTAATGGGATGGAGAAACTGGGCTGAGTTTTGAACCAGATTCCAATAAAAAGGCCTTCAAAAATGAGTAGGGTTAGGAAATACTCAGATCTTGTTTACTTACTTTGATTGAGACCTTTTTTTCTCTCAGCCAGTTTCAAACCACCTTGATTTATTTTTGCATGACAGCCCTGTTAGGTTGTGTGTTCCCCTGTACTGATTGTTTGGTTCTGCAGAGGTGTAGAGAGAGACTATCAGGGTAACACTGCTGGAAAACTTCAACCCCAGGTGTGCCTGCAGATGCTTAACAAGGAGGAATCTCTGAGTCTTTGGTTGTTCAAATATGTGAAATCAGCTCTTTCATTATTAACACAACTTGAGTATCCTGTGAAGCTCTTGCTGGCAGGCTGGTCACTAAAAGCATTTTCATAGATGATCATTTCCATATAAGTTTTTTAATAGCTGCCTTAAATTAATGTTTTCTGTGCATCTTAGAATAAAAGGTTGTGCTTTATGGATGAATTTGCATGGAAGTTTATTTAAACTCAAACTTCTTGTGTTTGAGTCTGTGCAGCTGCTCAGATGAGAGCATTGCTGTGTGCAGTGCCCTGAGTGGTTTGAGCTGGGTGTGCTGGACCAGTGACCCCCTGCCAGCTCCTGCTCCTCGGTGCCCATTTTCTGTGGATGCTTTCTGACAGCAGAATTGGGGTGAGGTGTGTCAGTCCTCCCGGTGTTTGACCTGGAGAAAGTGTGTGCACTTAATGGAGTGCCTGGGATGTTTCTGTAATCCAGGCTTTTGAAGCCAGAGCAGCACTAGGTGTCACTGTTGCTGTTCACTAGCCCAAACCAGCTGGCCCTTCCTCCAGCAGAAATTTTGGGTGGTCTCTGTTAACATGTCCATTCATGTGACTCCCTTTTGTGATGGAAAAATGAGTGAGGCTGCCTTGTCAGTGTAATTAAAAATAAATGCAAGAGCTAATATAGAACTTTGGCCCTGTCATTCTGTGTAGGAGTTGTGCTCCTGTTTACTTGGTGGCTGTTAATTCTGCTCACACCAAATGCCCTTCACTTTACATGATGCCTCTTTATTATATTTTTGGAAAGGAGTTGACTTTACAAGAGCGTCACTGTGCGAATGAGTGATGTATGAAAAAGCTGTCCTAACTCCAAGGTGTCTAAATCCTGGGAATTGTTTTGTCTGTTCAGTGCTGTGCAGCAGGATGCTGCAGGCAGAAACCAGCTGTTGAATGCAGAGCAGGGGTTTTGTGCCAATGATCTTGCCAGTGAGATGATCTTAATTAACATTTTGTTACTCTAAATATAGCTGCACAGCTGAAGTCTCTGCAGTTGCAGCCTGACCCAAGTAAACATCTATTTTCAGCTGTGTATAATTCAGGTGTAGAATCTTGTGATCAGCCATAGTTTAGCACTCTAAAAGCAGAACAGAACACAGACCAAGAAAATCTTTGTAGTTTTCTGCCTCTCTTCAATACTGAAGTTTTCTTTAGTGTATGCTAAATCTTGGTTTTCCTTGGGGCAGCAGAGTGGTTGTCACAGGAGTTTTATGGCTCAAGCAGGCTTGGGCCAGCTCTTTTTGTATTGTCTGAACAGTATTGCATGAATCTTGACTTTGTTCTATGCAGTCATTTTGAATGTGGCTGGTCTTGAAAGGACAGTAAAAGAAGCTTCCTTAGGCTTTCACAAAAAGACTAATTTGAATAAGAAAATAAACTTGACCACCAAGCAGAAATCCTTTCAGGTCCCTTGCTCAGCACCTCTCACAAAAGCCTTTCTCAGCCAGTATTTAATGTTGCAAAATTATCCCGATGACAGAAAGTTTTTAATTTAAAATGATTTTGTAGAAAATCGTGATGAGGGTGGCTGCCTCATATAATTGAAGAAATTCCAATCTCTGTATGCTCCAGTTTTCTGCAGTGCACCATCAGTGGATATTTAGCAGCACATGCTAGAAAATGGCTCAGACTTGGATTTTTCTGCTGCAGTGGACAGACTCCGTGTTCCCCAGGCAGACACTGCTGGTTTTCTCTGCTGTCTGAAGCTTCTCTTCCCTTTTGTCATCTGAAACGTTTGTTCTGCCTTTGAGAAATACCCTTGTGCCACCACTTGCCTCTCTTCTTATTTTTGCACCAGTATCATATTGGATGAAAATCTAGGGAAAATAAGGAGATGTTTAGAATCCAGGCTTGCTGCGCTGGTATTTGGAGCACAAAATTGGAAGCTGAGGATTAAAACATGGTAATGACCTGGAGAAAAATAAAGGAAGTGACTTTAGGTAGCTTATATGAAGAAACCCAGAAGAGTAAATGCAGTAAATGCCATTTCCCTGCAGTTCCCAGGCTGTTGGACTGCTCTGGGGTTGGTGTGGATATTTGAGTGCCACTCTAGGGAGGTTAATAAAGGCCCTGTTTTCTGGTGAAATGCCCACAAATATTGGTGAGCATGGCTGATTCAGGGAGCAGCTATGCAAAGTGCATCCTTTGTGGCCTGCCCTAATTATCTTGCATTTTCTTCTAAAGTGAGGAAATAATTTGGTTAAGTGTTTTCCAGAGCTCTTTCAGGCATTAAAACACCCTACAAACACAAGCTAAGATTAGTCAGGTTGTTGGTAATGAAACTTGAGACTGAAGTGGGAGGGATGCTTGCTCTGCTAATACAGCTTGAAGACATAAATTTAAGCAGTAGGAGGAAAACTGTGGCTCAGACATCCTCTCTTTTTAGCAAAAGTCTCTGTGGCCAAGTTCCTAAGTTATGTGTTAAAGCTGTTCCATTTGATGGGTTTATTTATAACTCTTTCCTCACTGTTAATGCTGCCAGAACTTTTTTCCCACCACTTTTCCATGCCTAAAAAATTGAGGATTTCTCTCCCAGTCTGAGAACCTATTTACTTGAGATGCTGAAAGATGACTTCATTGTGAATTATCTTGTTAATGCAGTGCAAGATTTCTGGCTGGGTATTGAGGCTCTCCAGAATTTTTAATATATATTTGAGTAACTGGTAATGAGTAGTTGCTTTACAAACACAGAGGGAGAATTGTATAAAAGAAGGGGAGGAGAGATGTCTTGCTCTCCTAATTGTGTAAATATGTCCTTGCCTATTTGATAGCAGAGGCAGTAGCTTACCCATTGTGGTTTTTGATTAGTGATTGGTGACAAGGTAAAACCAAAATATGAAATGAGTTGTAATACGAGGCAGTGATGAATATTGAATTGTCTTGGAGGAAGACTTAATCTGAAAGTTCTTGAGTGTTTCTGTTGGACAACCATTGCAGTGAGTGTTCATTAAACCTGGGGATTTTCTTTGACATAAAACACACTTGAATACATCCATCAGCAGGCATTTATTTCATTTTAGCAGGGGTGGAACGTGAAGAGCTGCTGCATGCTTTGCTCCAAGTCCAGCAAATCAAGGAACTAGTGACATTAAGCCAAGGAAAATAACTTTTGTACTTGGAAATGTGGTAATTCCTGACTCTTGGTTAAAATGTATTACAGTGCTAGGTGATGGATGAAGTGAAGTCAGCTGTCTGTATTCTGTTGGATAAATGTGGTGTTGGAGCTCCTGGGGATGTTGGACCCTTTTCCCAGTGATTCCTTTCTGGAGCAGTGTCTCACTCTGAGTACATTGCACATTTGACTGGGAACAGTTTTACCAAAGGGTATCAGTGTAACTCACCTCTTACTTCCTCTTCTTCACTAAAGGCTTTCTTTACTGGTTTTTGTCTCTGTATATTTAACAACAAAAGATAAATGCTTTTATCTTGCTTTTTTCTTAGAAAAATCAGTGCATGTCCCTTTACTTTCTGGTAAAGCATAGCATGCCTAAAATTGCTTGATAAATCCTGCTCACTTCAGAATGGAATTGGAGTGGAATGGAGAACAGAATTGAAAAGCAGCTCAGGAGACAGCAACCTGAAGGAGGATTTTGATGACCTACCGTAGACAATCTAAGTTTTTTTTGTGGTTTGGAACAAGCTAGATCATAGTAAAATTCTTCTTAGTCTTTCTATAAACTATGGATTGTGTCACAGAACATTTCTTTGCAGTGTTGGTTTAAGAGATACAAAAAACCTGCATCATGTAATGCTAACCAGCCCTCCTGGCCTTCACTGGGGCTGGAGTGCTCAGGATGGTTTAAGCCAGAGCATTCCTCAGGTGTCTCAAAACCCCCAGTGTGGGCTGGGTAAATGTTTCCTGGTTTTTTTGTCACAAAGAACCTCAGTAATGGCAATGCTACGTGCATTTCATATCACTTGCAAGCATTTCAGCTTCCAAGCACAGCTATTTCAAGAGTTGCATGCTGTCTGTCATTCCATTCTATTAGCCCTGCTTAAATGCAAGTAGATATTTTAATATGTCATATTTGAAAATGTAGCCATTTTAATAATTCAGTACAGAGGCTGGCAGAGAGGCAGACACGTTCCTAGCAGATACATCACAGTAAGATAATTGCAATTATCTTAAAAGATAATTTAAGAGAAGAAAGAGCCTCCTTGCTGTTACTGAGGTACACTCTGAAACATGCCCTTGCACACATCATTATACTACTGACCAGGATTGCCAGCACAGGTCTAGGAGGATGTGCTCAGTCCTGGAGCAGGAGCTAGCAATGCTTTAGCAAGTGCAGGATTTCTCCTGCTCATTCCAAGGGTCACTGATGTGGTGCTGCCTGCCACGTGCCAGGGTTTGCTTCCTACAGTGAGAAGTTCAGTGCAAGGTTCCTCTAGCTGGGTATCTCTGTTCCTGTGGTCAGGATGGTGGATTTTTCTGGGACTCTTGGCTCGCCTGACTTCAAATTTCTGCTGTGAAAATGTTGGGAGTGCAGGAGGACACAATGCTCACACACTCCTTGGATTAGGTGACAGCTGGTGGTGCAACCAGCTTGAGAGTTTGATGATAACTCTGTGCTGTTGTTTTAGTCTTGGTGTCTTCCTCTTGTTTAACTATTTGCCTTGTTTTCCCTTTTCTAGATGAGGGCTATTACCAAGGGGGAAAGTTTCAGTTTGAAACTGAAGTTCCTGATGCCTACAATATGGTGGTGAGTATTTGTCATTAGTCTCATAGTTGTAATTTGAGATTTTCTTTGCAGGTAACAGGACTTCAGGGGGAACTTGACATTGAGGCTGAGAAAGGATTTTCTGTCTCTTAATAAAATAAGTCTCTGCAACTGTCTGGAAGAAGCTCTGGGAGTGCAGATGAGTCAAACCTTAGTGTCCTCCCTTAAGGCTGGGGCTCTGCTCTCTCCTGTTAATTATTCATGAGACCTGCATTCAATGATCATTCTCATTAAAAAGTTAGATATCTAAGAAGAAAATAAGTGAACCAAAAGGAAAAAGTTGACAGTTCTGTAATTTCCCCCCCATTCTCCTGGTTTGGTGTCTTACTTTGCTGTTGGTAGTTCAGAGTTCTTGCAGAGAGGCTGAAGAATGTGTAGGGGAGGAACCTGGGGAAGAGTTTCAGGGAAGATTTTGGGTTCCTGTTCAGCTGAGCCTAAATTCAGCATTATCTATGTGTAGTAGTTGCAGTCACAGCTAGGTAGTGTTTGCAGTTGTGTGGGTTTGGTTGTGGGATGTTTTAAGTTCCCCTTAACTTTACCAAAGAATTTCATACTGTGACAGAGGTCACCCTTAATAACTTCTGTGCATTCATTTTATTTCCTTTGAGTTTTGTACTCTCTTTGTTCACCCAAACAGCACTGCTGCAGGAAAGTGTTTGCTATGTGTTAATAGGAGAGCTGAAGTTCAGTTTTGATCTGAATTTTTTGATTCTCAGTTCCCATAATTAAAAAGTCTCTGGTTTGTTATTGTTCCCTGCTCAGCACTGGCAGGAAAATCTACATCAAATGTTAATTAAATATTTTTAAATTTGAGCACCTCTTATCCAATACAAAACTAAAAAGTTTTGAAACAATGCAGGAGGTTGAATGTTGGATTGTGGTCAGGTTATTAATGCAGTATTAATCCCAGTATAGAGGGAATTATGCTGATGCTGTGGTTGGTTTCCTGCCAGGCAGAAGGGGACTGAACAAGGGATGCCTGTTTTCAGGAGAGCTCTGCAGACCTGCCAGGGCTCTCAGCCCACAGGCAAGGCTGGGGTGCACACCTGCACTGGCAAAAGGAGTGGATATGTGGAATTGGGATGTAATGGAGGAGCATAAAATAAATAAAGAGGAACAATTTGGAAGAGTTGGTGCTGTGGCCTGCAGCCAAAGCGCTCAGTGCTTTGCTGTGTTAGTGTTCAGGTTCAGCCAGTCTGAGAAGGTCTCCAGAAACTGCTGCTGGAAAGTGGCAGGAAATACCTCAGGGCTGGGGTGTTGTTCACCCTCAGGAGCTTGTATCCCCTCTAGAGCCTCCTGGGGAAATTGTTTTTTACCAGCTGTACAGAGAGGAGCTGCAGTTGCAGGGTGGTTTAGCAGAATGCTTTGGGACCAGCTGGTGTCCAGAGAAACCATTTCAAATAACATTGATGCCAGATTTCTCTTAGGAGCCACATTCCTTCTTGAGGTAAACTTCTTCACTAGTGAAGAGATCAAATTAAACATATAAATAATACATAATTTTAAAAAAATTACAAGATTAAAAATTTAAAAAAGATTACAAGTTGGTACAACTGTCCTTTTAGACTGCTAATTTTAAATGAGGGATCCCAGAGCAGAAGTGGCTGCTTGGAAATGGAGAAGGAAATGGATGTGGTCACTGCTGTGCCCCCAGCTGAGGCTGCATCTACCTGTGCAGCTGGTGGTGTCTGAGGGGAAGGAGGAGCAAGGAAATCAATGGATTTGGGGAGCTTTGTTGTGCAAAGTGTCACAGGTGTTCAGGTGAAACATCATCCTGAGGAAATCTCTGGGTTTTTTGGTTTGGGAAGGGTTCAAAAATGACTTGGAGCAAATTCCAAGGTGAGGTTTTGTTTGAAGATCAGTTTTGTGGTGGTGCTGCAGTTGTCCCGCCTGTCTAAAATGGAAAAAGGAGAGAGAGAGAAACCTTTGTCTTACTGTCAGGAGTGGGTTTTTCTAACTTTTAGCAGTGAAAAACACTCTGAAAAGATAAAGGAATTCTTTTGTTTCCACAGTACAAAAAATGTTAATTCACTGTGAGGATTTGGGGATTTTTTAAAAACAGTTTCCATAAAGCTTTTTTTGTCTCATCAATACATTCCCTGTTTGAAGGTGCATATGGTAGAAATTTACTCTTTTATCTTGATCTAATGGCATGGAATAAAGTCTGCTGCTTTCCCTTGCTTGAGAGCTAGACATCATCTTTCAAAACAATGTGAAAGTGTAGCTAATGAACAGCTTGTGCTGTTAGAAAACTTCTAAGGTGTTTTGGAGGTCAAAAAGTTTGAGAATGTTTTCTGTGAGCCACTTAATTTTCAATAATGCCATGACTGATGTCCCTTGAGTTATTGCACAGAAATGAAGTGGAGGAAAGGCAAAATCTGCATTATCAATCCCAGATTTGTTGTGGTGATCAGTGTTTTTTTTTTTCCTACAACATCTCTTTTAGGTATGTTTTTGGTATCTCAGTGTCATGCATATTTTCTTACCTCTTCCAAGGAGTCTTAATTAAAAAAGTTTCTTAAAAAGGTAATTGGGAAGTTGGGAACAAAGTGAGACAAAACACATGATGCTGCCATGCAAATCCAGCTCTTGGAGCTGTTTTGCCTCTTGATTGAAGACATCATTAGAAAAACTGGAGGGAGATGGCTCCACATTTATAATCTGGGATTTAATTGAAGTTCTGCAAGGTGCTGGTGTGTGCTGATGGATTCCAGGACACTTCCTATCAGAAATAATCTGCCTGATTGAAAGCTGCAAGTCCTAATGGGGAGAGCAGGGATGGAACAACGTGCTGTTGCTAAGCTACTGACATTTTTATGTCCCACTCTTTATTTACTTCACAAAACTAGAGCAAAGGAGACTGTACTTGAAAAATCTGTACTTCAGAGCCCCACTATGACATTCAGAAGTTTGGTGATCTTGCCTGTGGCTTTTCATTTTAGTGCCTCAAATTCAGTGCTGACGCATTTCTGTTCAGTTGTGAACAGGAGGGTCTGTATTTAAAATAAGTTATTTATTTATTATTAGTTATTTATCTGTTATCTTTGCATCCTCTGCTATTTTTTAACAAATCTCTATTTGGAGAAGTCTTGGTGAAATTTTTTGGTTTAAATTACTGTCTTAAGCATGAAGAAACTGAATGACTTAGAGTGTTTTCTTTTCCCTGAAGGAGTAAATTTTCTTGGCTTTCCTAAAAATTTTTTTTTTTTTTTTTCCCTCAGGAAAAGCCTAATACCAGCCTGGTTTTTATGAAGAGTTGAGAAAAGCTAAAAGGGCAGAGAAGTCTGTTTTGACTCTTGCAGATTGTGCATTGTTGCCCTAAACATACAAACCCAGGCTGTGAATATCAAATATATTTGCCTTTTTCTGTTTTATGAGTTATAACAGGGTTTTATCTTAAAGGATAACACAGTAATTTGTTTTCTCTCCTGGCAGCCTCCAAAGGTAAAATGTTTGACAAGAATCTGGCACCCAAACATTACAGAGACAGGAGAAATCTGCCTAAGGTAGGAACAACATTCTGATGGAGTTTTTTACCCTTGGAGGTTTCTCTGTTTGATAAAATATTGGATATAACTGTCATGACAATATTTTTTTGTGCTGATTCTGCATGTAACTTTTAGGAGCCTAAAAGTCTACTCAGTCTCATTCTTGCTGTGCTGACCATGGAGAGCCTGGCTTTTCAGGTTCAGACTTAGTATTTTGTTCTACTTTTAGAACAAAAAAAAAATGGGGTAAAAATGTAAACTCCAGCCTAAATGGGGTAAAAATGTAGTTGGGCTTTTTCTTCTCCAGAAAGCCTAAAAAATGTAGTTGGGCTTTTTCTTCCCTCCCTCATAACTGAATCATCCTCAGGCCCTGAGGGAGGCTTTGAGGCTTTAGCATTTAATGCCCAAGTGTGTTAAGAGCTTGAAAACTATTTTTATTTCAAAAAGGAAGGAAAAAAGTGTTCCTTAAACTTTGGCAGTATTTATTCTTTGTTTGCCATTTGTTAATTATAATATTTAATATCCACTATTGGCACACACGTGCCAGTTATAACAAAGCAGGGTTGTGGTCAGGATAAGTCAGGATATGAAACCTGAAGGCTTTACTTTGCCAGAGAGGCTTCTCTTGCTGGGTGATTTTCCTTGATAGTAAATGTTTCCTCTTCCAAATGAATTTGTGAAACTTTGCAATTTTTTCCTCAATACCTGATGGTGGAATTGGCCAGAAACCAAACAGAGACAGAAGTGAGAAGCCTGCCTGTCATTTTTCAAGTTAATGGCACACAGAAGAAAAGGCAGATGAAGCAGAAGCAAAGCCCATAAGTGAGATTGAAAGCTGCTCTGAAAATCCTGCATGGTTGTCTCCATGTGTAGCAAATCAGTGCTTAAAGAGAAGCTGAATTTTTCCTCCAGATGGAAAAATCATTTTAGTGCTGTGTTGAAAGTCCTGGTGAAAATGAAGTTTTTTGTTGCCCTTCCTAGGCAGGTAAGGCTCATCAGCATTAAGAAACTCAAATGTTCAGAGTGCAGGTGAAGGAATGAACAGGTGAGGTGTTTGAACCAGGGAAGAGCAAATTCCAGCCACCAAACCAAAGCTGGAGCTCCAGCTGTAGCACAGCATCTTCTGGGGTTCAGTAAAGCCTCACATTCATAAAATCCCACAGTGGTTGGGCTTGGAAGGGACCTTAAAGCTCATCCCATTCCACCCCCTGCCTTGGGCAGGGACACCTTCCACTAGAGCAGGCTGCTCCAAGGCCCATCCAGCCTAGCCTGGAGCACTTCCAGGGATCCAGGGGCAGCCACAGCTTTTCCATCTCTTGAGGTGGTTTAATTATAAGAGATGAATGTGGTGTTTGGAGCATCATAATTCTAATGAAGTGAAGGCATTCTTTCAGCATCCTCACTGGAACAGTTTGGATTGTCAGATACCTCAACATATCAAACCCTGGAAATGTCTGGCATTATATGGAAAAGTTAAAATAACTTAATTGCTTTATGCCTGTTAGAATGCATTCTATGTATAGCATCTGCAATCAACTTACACAAGAGTCTTTGCATTCAAATAGCTTCAGTTATTTTTAAAAGCAGAAAATCATCTTCATCAGTGCTTTACCCCCACATACCTCATGCTGTGGTGTGTGTTGGTTTGATAATCATCCCTGGATTCAGACACTCTAAATAGTTAAACTTGTGGTCAAGTGTAACAGTTCTGGGCAGGAAAAGTGCTGTTTTTCTGTGCTTTATGGACTGCACTCACCCTGGGCCATATTATTAATGGCATGTATTATTAATGACCATATTATTAATCCTACTTAGGTCTGCCCATGCTGGATGTCACCTCCACTGCACATGTGGATAGAAAAAATGGAGGTTTCTCCACACTGGCCTTCTCCTTACAGTAAATTATTGTCACTTAAGCTGCAGGTTGGGTCAGCTGGAGTTTCAGAAGGTTTTACACTTACTGCAGTCACTCCATTTCAGGAGATGGTTTTTGAAAGATCTCTTTAGGAGATGTGTATTTAAAAAGAAAAATAATTCCTCAAAGCTTTCTGCCATGCAGGAGTTAGTCACAGAATGAGAAGATATTTGTTGAAACGAAAGCTGAGCAGCTGACTGGTCACATCAGGGGCTGTTCTGGTTACTGAAAGTTCAAAAGCAGTGATTTTGCAGTCTGCCCATAGGAACCCAGATGGATTATGATTTGTAATCATAGGCTGGGAGGTCTCCTTAGATGTGGGGAAAGAACCCCCTCTGTGGAGGGGCTTAATGATCATTCCCAATCTGTAGAAGAAAGAGGGTGCTGCTGTAAAACAAATCCTGTCAGCAGATGAGGAGTATGAAACCAAAGGGACACTTGTGTGTCTTCCCTGCTTTCCTGCCAGAGTGCTCTGAGAGGTACAGGTGTCTCCTCAGTCCTGGCTGTGCTGTCCCTGCTGGAGCTGTGCCAGCAGAGCTCTGAGGCCTTGGGAAGCTGCAGGGCTGTCCATGAGGCTTAGCTCATGCTCAGGTGCTCTGTCACTGAATGTTTTTATGATTTTATTTGGTGTGTTAACTCCCTCCTCACTTGCAATTTCCCACTGAGGTGTGTGGAGAGGCAAATGGAAGCACTGCCACACAGTTTGATAAGGAACAGACAAAAAGCCTGCTTTTTTTGCTTTTGTCATATGGACACAAACTGCAGCCACAAGATGTTAGTTTGAACGTTGCACAAGTGGTAATGGCATATTTTATCTTTTGAAAGGCACAGGAATGAGATGAGCAGCACACTTAAGGTGGAATGGGCTTGTCCAGGTTGATCATCCTGTTCCTAGGATCTCTGCACTGAGCAAGGATTGAATTTCCTTGGATATAGACTTGCCATGTTCATCATTAAATAACTACATAACCTGTATGGTCTAATTATCTACTGTAATTAAAAATTACTTAATACATGTCAGCCTGGGAATTGCTAAAACCTTACAGTTTAAGACTATTTCACTTTAACCCTGTCATTTCAGTAGCAGAAGCTGCTGCTGGTGATGAATTCTGTGCTTTGCTGTGTGAGTTGTTTTAGATGGCTCCTTACAGAGGAAGGTGTGATTGTGAAATGATGCTTCAAGGAATTTTTTACATTGTTTTCATTCAGATTATTACTTTTCTGAGCAAGACTTCAGCTTATTTCTCAATTGTGCTCTGATGCCCAGTATATCTCCTTCTCATAACTGCTGAGGTTTGGATCTGAAAGGTCCAGAAATGCCTGGACACCTCAATGGTTTCTACTTGCAAATTGGTCTGCAGCTTCACTGGGCTTAATGTGTACCATAATGTGGTGCATCTGTACTGGATGTGTGCATATGGGAAATTCTCTATTTTATATATTAATATTCATACTGAAATTCCAGTTATATTTTACAGTAATTATATATATATTAAATATATTTTATCTTTTTATCTATTATATCTTTGTTTGTTTATGTATATATACACATACATACATACATATATATATTATAAATATACATATATATATACACATACATATAAACATATATATATACACATACATATATACATATATATATATTAATATATTATAAGGAAGTTTTTCCTCCAGAGCAGACAGACTAAAACTCTCTCACTTTCTTATCTTTACTTGTAGGAAGCTGAAGTCCTTTCACAGAATAAAGGATGATGATCCTCTCTTTGCTAATTAGATATCCCTCCTCAAAACACTCTTTTTTGGATTGGTTTGTGCCAGTTTTGGTGAGAGATGGGTCATCCTGCAAGGCTCTCTCTTCACCAGAGATAAACATGTTCTAAAATGCATCAGGGATTAAAAAAAGGCTTCAGTGTTGAGCCTGTCACAAGCATTTCTGTCACACTTGTGCTGCTGGAGGAAAATAATTCAGGAGTTTTGACAGAGGTTGAGCTCAGATGGGGAGTTCTGTAATGACACTGTGGAGAAGGTAATTTTAGTCAGACATCCCAACTCCTGGGGTTTAAAATTCCATTACCTGGATATAAATAGTGCAAGAATTAGATCTTATCTTGCAATTACTTCCTGATGTTTTCTGAGAAGGTTTCTCACCAAGGCAGTTGAAGCAGAAGTTGCTCTGTATAATATGTGTGTCTTTCTTTTCCAGTTTATTGAGAGAACACTCAATTGATGGCACTGGCTGGGCCCCAACTAGAACATTAAAGGTACTGTTTCCTTTTGGATGTGTCCATCAAACTAAATACATCTTTAAAAATCCTTTCCTGGCCTTGGAAGGAGTCAGCTCCTGTGGTTTGCTCAGGAGCAGGTTTTTGAGGTGGGGTTTTTGTCTTGCAGCAAGTGTTGGTGGCAGCAGTGGAACAGGTACAGTGCTGATTGTAGGAGTGTTGGGAGCTCTGGTGTGGCTGCACAGGTCCTGCTCTGATCCAAGGTTTTGGAGCTTGGTGTGACTCTGAGAGCCCACACTCTGTAAGGTGTGCTGCTTTGCACCCAGGCAGCAAACACAAGAGCATCCTGTGAACAGCAGTCCATAACCCTGGGAATTTCCATGGGATTGATGCTCCTGACAAAACCAGTGCAGAGCACTGAGCAGGGCATTTATCTTCCTGTTGCTGTTCCCAGGAATGCTGCCAGAATTGTTTCTTGCAGAGCTTTAACAGCATTAGGTGGATAAAGGTTACACATCAGGTGTTTGTCTCTTCCAAAAAGCAAATTGAAAATGACCTTTATCTAATACTTGGTTTGCTCTTTGGCACTGTGAATGAGATTTGTGACTTTCTTCATCTGTAAAATCTCTCCTGAGGTGAACATGTGACTTTTTGGAAGTAAAATGAGTGTTTTGTTTTGTGGATTTTCTTAAGCAGTCTTTCCCTATTGTTTTTCCATCAGTTGGTGTGATTTTGTTTTGCCCTTTGTGTTTCTGTTTTCATCTCAGGTTAAATCAAGGCACTGAGTAATTTAAGTTAGCTAGTTCTGTTCCTGTCCCTGTATTTTCATTCAGAGAAAGTTTTGAGCTTCAGCCATGAAAAAATTAGTACAAGTGGACGAGAAACCTAAAAGATAGGAGCTTTCCCTGTGGTTGTTGAAATGAAAGATTCAGCAAGAGAAAATAAAGAAGTAGCTTAACTTCAAAAAGAGAAAAATCAAATCAGATGTCCTCCTTGGATTTTTAAATTTTTGAACATTGAAGCACCACAGTTGTGAGCTCACTTTTTAGAGCTTTTCATCACCACAAGGGGAACTGTGAGAATTTGCACAGAAGCTCTGTGGACAGGAACCCAGTCTTGGACTGTTACGGACTTCAAAGTTGGTATTTAATTTATCAATAATATGAAGTCAGCCTGGTTTTCTGGAGGAATAGCACCCAGACCTGCCCAATAAAGCACTCTGAACTACTCCTTAAGAATTAAATTGGGAGTGGGCATGTCCTTCTGCCACAAAAACTGTTCCAAGGGCATTGGAGAAGCCATTCAAATAGAGAATACACATGAGAAATACAATAGAGAATACACTTCTCAAATAGAGAAGGCCCATGCACAAACCAGGCTGAATGCAGCTGCATGTGTGGAGCTTGTGTGCTTAACCCTTTAGAAGGCTCAGGTTTTTGGTTGTGTCTCATTTTTGAATCCTTGTGGTGACAGCAGAGCTCCTATATGAAAAATCCTTCAAAATAAACTGCTGTGACCTTTTTAATATTTTTTTTTAGTATCAAATGGGTAGAAACATGAAAAAACTTTCTGAAGTAAAAATGAAAATCTGCTAAATTGTCTGGGAAACTTACCTAATAAAATGTATTTTTAACAGTGTGGAGGATTCTTAAGGGGGGTAAGACCTAACTGAGTTTTGTTTCCCAGCATTTTTTTGCACTTGGTGTCATCTCATCCATGATTGAATTCTCTTCAGGTTACCAAGTGGTGAGCTTTATCTTTTTTCCCTTCTTTGTGCTTGGGAACACATTTCCATGGGCCACTGTGAAGAGCAGCCTGTGTGTGAGTGAAGGCACTAAAGAATGGGCTATTTCTGAATTCCTGCATGAGATGCTTTTTTAAAATCAGGTTCTGAGCAGAGTTGGGCTCTTACCCTGCAACAGGTTTAAAACATTAACCTGCCAGCCTGTCTGTACATACACTTTTAAAATCACTTTCTTTTTATTCAGAGAAACACTCCAGAATCCCAAACCCTTAGATAATTTCTGGTCATGGCTGGTCTCCTGGCTGTGGATTGTGTGAACACTGCTGCACTGCTTTCTAGCTGATCTTTGTGTTCCTTCTGCTCCTTTGTAGCTAAACCTGAGTTAGCAACAGGAACTTATTTACTTTTCAGTCTCCATTCTGTCACGTTCTGCATCATTTTATTGCATCCTTTCCTCTCTAAAACACCTTATTCACAAAGCTGGAGACTGCTGCAGTTACTTTGGGCCCTGCTCAGAGTGTCTGTACTTGCTTTTCTCCTGTTTTTAGGTGTGATGGTCAAAATGAAAGATTCCCAGGCAGAAAGCAAATAGACACCTTTAATTCCATTCTCTTCTCAGGTTTTTTTAATGTCACTGGAAGTACCAGCTTTTAAATACCTCATATGACTTCACACCGTTGCTGTTTCTCTGCTACTCTGCTTTGTACCCTTCAGTAATTTCAATTTCAAACTCCAAAGTGCTTTAGTAGCTCCTGTTAGTCCCCAGCATGTACCTCATTTTTGCCAGGATTATCACCTGCCTAGCTCAGTTAGTTCTCCTTAATTTTCCTCAGCTTTGTCCTAAATGCTTGTTTTCATTTTGCTCTGAAGGCACCTCAGGTGATTGATTTTAAGAACTGAACAAGTGGATCTGTATTTGAAATGCCTGATTGGTTCTAAAAGTCAGGCTCCTTCTGCAGTTACCTCTAACTAACTGCAGCTGGAAATGGGTTCATAAATCAGTGGCTGATTGATGGACCTTCAAAATAATCAAAGCACACTTGGGCAACTCTGTGGAGGGCTGAGCATATGAACATTAAAGCCAGTGTTTAAAAAGGTATGATGGATGTTCACAGGGAATATTTGTCCTTTTTCTTCTTTTTGTAGCTGTGTTCTCACAGAGATCAGCTGGTCCCAGCTAGCTGGGCTGTTTTCTGGAGGCTTTCCATGTTTGTTAGGTGTATGTGCATCTCAGTTTTTCACTGAGATAGTTCCAAGTGCTGGGTTTTGTCATTTTTGTGTTCCTGCTCTCAGGAGAGCCAGGAGCAGGAAACATCCAGGTAATCTTAAACTACAGATCTGCAGACAGCTTTTCATGCCCCCCTACAGGAAACCACTGTTTTTTTCAGGAATTTCTCTCCCATAACTCCATATCCTAGGTTAATAAATATCTGTCTGTGCTATTAGATTACCTGATCTAAAAGGAATTAAGACTCATTTCCAGTAAACTATTGCTACTTGGAGTTGATCCTTAGGAGCCTTGCTTATTTAATTAGTGTTTTAATTCTTAATGACAACGTTTTGTCCTGCTTGCTTCACTGGTTCTACCCTTGTCTTCAGGCACTGGAATGACTTCATTTGGAATCATCCAAATGTCAAACTCATCTCTTGGAGAAATGAATCACTGGGTCCTGACTTCATTCTTCCAGTTTACCTCAATGTTTAAGCATCAACCTGAGGAGTTTTGAAAGTACAAAACTTTCACCTATCATCTTAAGGAAAATAGATGGTCTGCTGTCAAAATCATCTGTAATTAGTGTAGAGAAGTGTTTGAAACAGACAAGAAAGTAACTGTCACTGTCTTGAGGATGAAGGGAAAAAGAAACCTGCATGCTTTATGTTACATTAATTCTTTTTGCTCAGGCTGTTTTTCTCAGCATTTTGATAACATTGTACAGCTATTGATTTATTCCAATCCTCTTTTGGAATTGGTCTTTTTATGTGTCTTCCTCACCTCTAAAAATTGAATGAGCCCCAGACAAAAACTTCAGACCCAGTATTTGGAAAGAGAAGCTATAAACTGCTGAAGACAATCTTCTGTGCAGATCTGACATTGTTTTTTTCTTAAAATAAGCTTCAGGAAATATTTTTTTCAGGGATACATTGTGTTGTATTTTGACTTCATTATAAATTTGCTTTATCAGTTTTGTAAGATGTGATCTATTTTTTTCCTCCTCCATACATGCCGGTGAAAATATACAACTCAGTGTCTTCTAATAGCTTTTGCTTCAAAAGTGATTTGCAGAATTTAAATTTTCTCTCTTTAATGTCCCCTGGCAAAGCCAAATCTTTGGTTTAGGTACAGTAGCTGTTATTGTGGGCATGTGAGTGAGGAGAGCTGAGGTCCCTCAGTAAGTGTAATCAAACCTTGCTTGTGCTCCCCTGACTGTTGGTTTCTGAATATTCCATTTGTGTCAGCTGTAATGCACTGAGCAGACTGGTCTCCAGAGGGTGATGGCTTCAGTGTTGTGATCACTGTGGTGGAGTTCATTAAGAAGCTATCAGAGAATTCCCCAGAGAACAATTTCCACAGGATTATCCTCTTGCCCTGCAGTAGCCACGGGGACAAAGGTCAAGGAGTCAGTGACAAAGTGAGGGATGGGAGAGGAGTGCTCTGCATTCTTGGCACTTCACAGCTGCCTTGCTCTGGGACAGGAACAGGCTGCAATTGGTCCTGTTTTCTTTCCCCTCCTATATTTAAGTACAAAAGAAATGGTTTTCCAGCCTTCCTCCTTGTTTTGTGTTTGCTAACTGGAGCAGTTTATGCCTTTTAGGTTACCCAGAGCCCTGTGGGGAGCTGCTGTTGTGTTTGGGTGGGAAGCAGGGACAGGGATGACAGGCACATGACAACTGGGGTGGCTGAAGAAAAGTGGCATTCACTTTATCACCTTATTCTAGGTGGAAACAATGCTTTTCAACTTTTGCAGGATTAGAGAGGAGCAGAAAGGAAATATAAAAAGAGATTTTATTTGGGAGAAGACAGTTAGGACACGACATTTTTTTACAAGCTAAAAAAGTGCCTTCGTCTCTGAAAGGAAAACTTTTTTTTTTTTAATCCCCAGAACCAGTGATTATTTGGTGGGGTGGAATGAAGTGTGCTTGGTTTTTTAGGCTGCAGTGAAGAGAGGAAGAAGCTGGGCTTGTTTTTAAAAGATGGTGGAAGAAGGGAAGGGAAGAGGAAAAAGACCTTGAGGTGGTGAATAGACAGCAGAGAACTGCCCCAAGGCTTGGCCTGCATGGGCTGGAGTAGAGCAAGCTGGACTTCATAGTGGCATTTCCAACCCTTTTTAAAACAAACTAAAAAAATTGCTTCAGACATGTGCTTGTATAAATGACTGCTGCTCCTTTTGTTCATCTGACTGGGTTAAATTGTTTATAAAGAATTGTTTAGCAATGAGCTTTGTTTTGTTCAGTCTGTTAGATCAGAAATGCTTCTTGGATCTCTGAAGAGAATTTCTTTGATTGGAAGTTTGTTGGGTGCTTTTGTCTGGTTTGCTCTCTTCTGAAATTAATGTATTAAATATACTTTGCCTGTTAAAGGAAAATCTTCATTTAATCTCAATTAGTTCCATATCTCAAAAACATTGAGGTAAACTGGAAAATCTTAATTTAATCTTAATTTGCAATTTCCATGTTTGCTCTCTCTCCAGAAGTGTTTGTGGCTGTCTTTCTGAACCCCTTGTCTGTGGCATGGTTTCAGTGGCATTGCTTTTGTGAAGTGGCTCTGAGAACTGTCCCTTGGCAAGATCAGTGACTGAGTTAGGACCTCCTAGAAATGCAAAGCTTTGAGACTCCCTGGCCTCAGGAGGGGCTGTTTCAAAAGCTGCATTGAGGATTTTGAGTCACTGCTCTTGAACTTCAGACACTGCTGCAGCAGCAGGTTTTTTCTCCTCATTTGGCATGCCATAAATAAATCTGTGGGCAGGGGTTTAGTGTAACTTTTCACTCAGATGCAGCACAAAAATAGTGCAGAATGAAAAGGGACAATTATAAAGGGGTGTTTACAGCAGTCTGTTGATCTTCTGACTTGCTTGTGTTGACTTCCCCATGCTGCAGCCCAGGATGGTGGCAGTGCCATGGAGCAGAGTGTGCTTCCCTCATTATTCTGTGTTCCCCTCACCCACTGTGGCTTTAACCAGGTACTGCTGTGCTTGGGAACCCCAGTTCTTGATTTCAAACACCACCATTGCCTCCTCTGAACTAACAGAACAGATGTGAATTCAACCCACTTGCATATCCAAGACCTGCCTTGGACTCCAGAGGCACCTGAGCCACAGGTGACATCTGAGCTGGTGGCAAACCTCTGGGACACCACACAGGGAACAGCCTGGAGCAGGAACCACATACAGCAGCTCGAGGAGTTTGGCAGCCCAGGCTGCAGGTCCAGCACAAAAAGCAGGTTTGGGACACAAGCAGAGGCTCTGAGCTTTGCTCTGTGGCTGCCCCTCAGCAGTGGTGGCCCTGCCCTCTGTAACTTTGATGTTAAACCCAGAGGAGTGTGATGAACAGCAGCTTTGTAAAGGAAGCAGCTTTGCCAGGTGCAGGTGTCTGATCTTGTACAAGTGGGGTCTCACTGAAGTGCAGCACTGTCAAGGTGTGCACCTTGAACATTTTCAGGGCCACCTGCCCTGCTCCTCCCTGTGAAGGTCACTTTTAAAAACTCCTGCACATAGGCTTAACTTGATTTTTAAATTATTTAATCCACAAGTCCAGTAAATATTTGAAGCCAAGCCTGATGCTTTATGCCAGTGAAGGAGAACAGAAGTTTCTGAGCTGTTAAATCTGACAAGATCTTCAGTGGCTTCACATCCTTCTAGTTCCTCAGGAAACCCAAAGCAAGCATCTAGGCCAGTGCTTATCTGCATGCAGCCAACAGCCCTGCTGAAGTCAGCTATGCAGAGTGATTATTTCTGCAGTTCAACCAAATACTTTCTTCACTTTTGCTCATCTGTTCCATCCCACTTCCCTTTCTCAATATCCTAGATTTCAGTCCAGGCTAGCCTCAAGCTCATTACAAAAAGCAATTGTCCTCTGGTAGTAATTTAGCATTATTTCTTATGGAGCCATGCAAGGGTATAAAATGGATCCAGCAAATCATAAAACTTGAATAGATGAAAACATCAAAAATGGTATTAAGACTTGCACAGTAAATTATTCAGTAATAATAGTAATCCTGTTATGCTTTTTGGTGTCTAGAATGGCAGTGAAGATGTACAGCATTCTGACAGCTTGTGCCTGTACAAAGGTTTTTGTTGGGTTTTTTTGTTTGATGTTTCCTTTTTTGTTTTTTAATAGAACTCTGTAAAACCAGCCCAAATGAGTCAAGCACCCCAAAGCATTAAAATCAGGGTTCAGCAAATAAAAATTTGGGAACAATTGATTGTATAATGGGGAAATATGACATCACATCTCCTTTTTGAGCTGCGGCATTTATTTGTGTGAGGAATTGGAGCTTGTCTTGGACAAGGAGGAGTTTTGTCTGGAGAGAGCTCTGTAGTGTCTGGGGAGCTTCTGGCAGAGCAGGGGGGTCAGCACTGCTCAGGGTAAGGAGAAGATGAGCTCCTGAGGATTTTGGAAGGCACTGACTTGCTCCTGGTTTGTTCCTCCTCAGCCATGCTGGTGCTTGAACAGCTGTGGAGGGTTTGTAACCCTGGGGATGCAGGTTTGGCATTCAGGAGTTAGGGATGGCCAGGCCCCAGAGTACTCAGGGGCCCTTGTACCTGTTCAGGATGGTTTTAGTGCTCAGTGTTGAGGTTCTGCAGCTGCTGTCCCATGGTGTAGGTGGAAGGCAACTTCTAAAAATGTCATTTACCCCTGCAACTCTGCCTCCCTGAAGGACAGTACAGCCTTGAAGGGCAGCAGTGGAATGGGCTCCTGACCTTTGGGGGCAGAGGGGTTTCCCAGAGCTGCTGAGCACCCTCTGATGCCTGGATGTGGGAGAATCAAGTGGAAATTGAGACCTTCCTGCCTTTTGCTACTCTCCAGGCTCTCCATGCCAACAAATCTCCTTTACTCTGTAACTTTGGCACATCACTGCATTGTACTAATAATTTATCCCTAGGATTAATACAGGTGTCCTTAATAGCATGCTCTGCTGACCTCTGCTGTGCCTGGTGTCTGTTCCAGCAGTTGAACAAGCACAGAAGCTTAAATAAAGTGTGAAACAATGATTTCCATGTCTTCTTTGAAATAATAAAATACTTGAATAATAAAATAATTAAAATTGAAATGTTCATTTTTCTCCTGCTTGTCAGGGAACTGGCAGAGTTGTTTGGGAGTGAGGATGACTGCTCAGCACTAGAGTCTTAAAATTTACAGATAACTGGAATTAAATGTCTGGGTCACCCCTTTTGTGCAGTTCATGTGTCTGTGCTGCCACGTTTGAGAGCTGCTGTCTTTGGCACATTTGAGAAGGTGCTGAGGCTGGAAATGCTGACATTGTGTTGGACAGATTGATGTTTTCAAAGCAGATAAACTGAGTGGGCTGTCTGTGCAGAGCACAGGGAAATTGGATGGTGAGAGGCTCTGGGCTGCAGAGTGCTGACATTGTGTCTTGTTCATTAGGGCATAATTGCTCAGTGTCCTTAAGGGATATGGATTTCTGTGCTCCACACTCTCAGCACAGGGCCCAGAGCAGGAAACAAGCTCAAATACACTCATTTATGGAAGTTCTTTGCTGTGCATAGGAGTTGGTACTTTGAGGCTGATCTTTATTGTAAAAGGTGCATTTTAGCTGTGGAATGACTTGAGACATATGCTTATGTAAGAGTAGTATTTCTCTGTACTCCCACTGCAGCTCACCCTCTTTTCTCTGATATTTTGACAGTTTCAAGTATTTGTTTGACCCCTCTTGAATTTTAAGAATAGATTGCTGAATTAACTTTCATTACCCACCCTTTAAACTAAGCAGTGCAGTTTTCAGCTGGTGGCAAATCCTAAGGTATCACTCCTCTCCTTGAATGGAGCAGCAACAGGAATACACAGAGAAAGATCTGGCCTTCTGTTTAAATATGCAATATTTGTTTTTTGCTGACTTCTAAGTATCAAGTGGCCATGAAATGGGAAAGCTTTTTCAACATTTTGATTTAAATTAGTAAAACATTGCTTGTAATCTAGATTTTTTTTCAATTATTTCATGGATTGATAGAAAAATTAAGTTTGTGAACACATTCAAAACTCCTGAAATGCCTGTCTAACTAACTGTGTTTTCCTTTGCAGGATATTGTCTGGGGATTAAACTCTTTATTTACTGTAAGTAAAGGAATATTTTGCACATTCCCTTTTCTTTTTCCTGCCTGGTTTAGTTTCAGCATCACCTAATGTCAACCCTGTGTGCTGCCTGTTAAAGTTTAGGTCTTTCTTTCCCTTGGCTTCAGTGGGTGTTGGATGAGTATGAAGTCAGATTGTGCTTTTGTTTCTGGAACTCATCCAGACTGTCTGAAATGCCAGCTTTTTGTACATGGATTTTACTTTGGTTAGAAATATTGGGGGATATTTTGATAACAAATTATTTGGGATCTTGCACACAGTATGAAAATCTTTCTGCTGATTTGCAGGAAACAGAAATGCATACTGCTCTGAGAAGGAATTGTGTTGGTGTTAGTCTTTGAAAAAAATTGTATTTAGGAATTAACGTCTGCCCTGCAGTCTTATTCCTTGTTTGCATAAAACCTGACTTGTCACAGAATTTATGTGATTTTATTCAGGGATCCCATTTCCTCCCCTTTTTTTTTTAAAGATTTTTGGGAGCAAGGAACCTGTAATTGCAGGAGCACCTTGAAAATGGAGGAGAGGGCAGGAAGCTGCAAGAGGCAGGCAGGATGCAACAGCTGCTTTTGCCCTGAAAGTGGAGAGAAGCTAAGTCTTTACAAAAGTTACCTTTTTTTAGGGATTCCTTTCCTCAGCCCTTGCTGCTGGGTGGAAGGTCAGGAGGAAGCAAAGAGCAGCACTAACATGGTGGCCACATTTGTCATCTCCTCTGGAGGGACCACCCCAGCCACTCCAGGGTGTAGAAGGAAACTTGGATTTCCTGGCATCCAAAGTCTTGGTTGGTTTTTTCAACAACTTCTTTGGTAAACTGATGTAAAAGTTTGGAGAGCATTTGCCTTTCCACCAAAAGTGAATTGCATGTCACAGTCAGTCTCCCTGTGCATGCCAAGTAAGTGGAAGGCAGCAAAATCCTCAGGGGCAGAGCTGCATAAAATAAAAACATTGGGCAGAGAACTGCAGAGAGGGGTGGTCCTGCCTAGGAGACCATGGGATTCATGATGGCTGTGTCAGGAAAATGAATCCACAAATTTATGGATTAAGATTATTTTAATTAATTAATATTAATATTATTTTAATTAATCCACCACAGGTTTATGTTCAAAAAGGAGACAGAGGAGTCCTTTTACTTTATTCAAATAAAGGAGAGGCCATGGGGCATTCCCCTGGGGTCTCTCCAATTTTTGGAGCACACAGCCTCCTGTTTATCCTAATTTCCCAGCCACATTTCCCTTCTCTCTTTCCCCATTGGCTGAGGTACTTGAGAGGTACAGACTTCCTAAAATGCCTGATACCTAAGATTTCCCTCTAATGTATAACCCTCCTTTTTAATTTTTAATTTTTATGGAATTTATGGTTTTCCCCCTTGCTTTCTTTCATCTTTCAATACTCAGTTCCATTTATCAGCAAACCTACAGTTTGTTTGTAAAGGCAAATACCTTTTGAATTCATCAATCAGTGGAATCCTTCCTGTTGTTTCTTTATCTCTCAGTGCTGGTTTTATCTACCAGCAGACCCACAGCTTGTTTGTAAAGACAAATCTGTCATTCCTCTCAGCTGGGAGAGCTGTGCTTCCCTCCTGGATTTCCCTCAGCCCCAGCTTCTTGTCAATAGTCAGGCTTTGAAAAGCTGGCACTGGGATCACACTGGTGTGGCAGATTCATTGAGGGGTTTATTGAGGAAAGTGAGTGAAAATGAGGTGGGTTGGTGTCCTGATTGGAGTGAAACATGGGGTTTGCTGCTCGAAGATGAGCTGGGGACTGCCAGGAGCCTTTCACATTGTGGGACAGTGGTTTTTCTCTCTTCACACAGGCTGGCCTCAGACTGGGGAAAGATCTGCAGACAGAACAGGGGCCTTCTGATTCAGTGCTATTTTTAATGCTGATTCCTCTTCTCCATTGTTGTTAACCCTAGACCCTTTCTCCTTCCAAAGCTAATATATGAGATTAAATGGAGAGGCCTGAGGTTTGTTAGGACTATTTCTGCTCCCTGACCCCACATGTCCTTAGTTCTCAGGATCTTTGCACTCCTTTTCCTCTAGGCCCTGTTTTTCCCAGAGCACTAAAACTTCCCTGTCAGGCTCCAGGTCACATAGCTTCTTCACGAGACAGTGAAATTGCTTTTCCATGGAGGTGGAATTAAGGAAACTCCCACTTTACCAGCACACTGTTTGCAGAAGTTTTTTCAAGGTTTACTTTGCCCTCTAACAAAAATCAACGGGAATAGTGCCTCCTGAAAGTTTGACTGCTCCTCCAAAATTTAGCTTTCTAATGGAAATGCATTCACTTCCAGGGAGAAGTGTCATGGGGCCCACACCAGAAGGGCTTAAATGCCCTGGTGCTGTTGCCATTTAATTGCCCTGTGAGTTGGTTTCCAATTAACCAAATTATTCATTTGCATTTACCTTTGGCAGAGACACCACCGAGGCAGTGATTAAATGATGAAATGGCACTGCCCTTGCTTCCCTGTTTGCTTTGTTCCATTGCCTTGTTCCTGAGGGCTTTGGGCTCCTGGTGATGCAGTGAGTGGGAGCCCCTCAATGTTCTCTCTTTCTTTTCCAGGATCTTTTGAATTTTGACGATCCTTTGAATATCGAGGCTGCAGAGCACCATTTGCGTGACAAGGTGAGTCAGTGGTTTATTTAAGGCAGGTTGTTCCTAAACAAGCACACATTCTGTACTCAGCAGTTCCCAGCCAGTCCTTTTAGAGTGGTGGAGCTGCTGCTTGAGGTAGTTGAGTGACTCATTGTATCAGCAGCCAGTTATTCAAACAAAAAGTGCTTTCTCTGGGAAAGCAAACTCCACACAGCAGCGTTAGTCACCATGTGCTGGGGTTGTGGGCCATAATGTGGTCACAGCCCCAGAATAGATGATCTTGTCCTTCTTGTGTCTGAGATTTCCCTGAAGTTGTGCATGTGCTGTGCAGAAGCTGATGGTGAGTTGGTTTGGCATGGTGACATGGGTGACCTTTGCCTTAGAAGATCTCTGAGAAAATCTCCTCTTTCTCTGTCTCTTTCCAAAGGCAGCTCTTTACTCAGAGCCCTTCCATGTTGCATATATTTATAAAGCTAGGAGAAACCTGGGCAAGTTTAAAGAACAGGATTAGAAACTTCTCTTTTCTTTTTGCTGATCCTAGTATTCGTGTGTGTATTATGGACTGAGCAAAGCAGAACATGGCATGGTGAACATAAATGAGATGTAGTGCTCAGCTCTGGGCAAAAGTGCCAACTTCTCCTTTGTATCCATCTCCAAAATTCCATCATGTCATGGATGCATTCCTCAAGCACATGGAACTCACACCTAGTATGTTCAAGACATCTTGATCTAATTAGACTCTTCTGACACTTTTGTTGAAGTTAACCTTTAAGATTGAAAAAAGTTTCCAGTAAGCAAGTGTTGATTTGAAGAGTTCATTGAAAGTACAGTCAGGCAGTGCACCTAATTTATCTCATTTTTTCAAGAGGAAATACTAGGATTGCAAGTTCATCTTTTCAGCTCTTTTTTGATTAATGAGATCTTGTAGCTATTCTGGTATTCATCCATGTTTGCAGGGCTGAGATCAGAATATACAGCAAAGCTGGAAAAAATTATCTACAGACCTCTGGAAGAGAGAGGGGTCTTTGTGCTTTTGTTTTAGTATGGAATCACAGAGTGGTTTTGGCTGGAAGGAACCTTAAAGCCCATCCCATTCCACCCCCTGGCCCTGGGTGGTTCAGATTGCTGTCCTGCACCTCTCAGCCTCATTGAGAGATTGGAAATCTTGGCAATCCACAGAAAGGGGAATGCCACCTGGTTTAAAAGACACAACTCCCTCAAAACCAGAGGTGAGCCCTCAAAAATAGGTACTGCTACACTAATTGCATGGAAGTTGTTTGAAGAAGTAAAAAGGAAATTGAGTGGTTTTTTGACAATCTTCTAAATCATAATTTTTTGGGGAAAAGACATTTTTTTGTTTATTAAACTCCTAGTGGTCTCATAAGCACCTGTAAAATTTATATTATGCCATTTTAATTTTTTTTTTTTTCCAGAGCTTATCTGAGTTTAATGTATGTGTTTTATAGCACCAGGTAGGGGTAGATTTTCTGTAGTGTGGTGACATCAAAAAATCCCAATGATGCCTTTGTGGAGAGAATAAATAATGCAAGGGAGAGAAAAAGCTGCACTTGCAGCCTGAGTTGTTTTGGTTCCCTGTAGTAGAGATGTCATATTTTACATAAACACTTTGTTGTGGACTCAGACTGCTGTGGTCCCATCCTGGCTCTTAAGAAATACTTGCAATGCCCAATAGGATTAACATGGGAATGCTAATTAGTTCTCTTTCCTCTCAGACTGGTTTAGATGTGTAACAGGATTCTACAAACAGTGTATATGTAATATCTGCTTGCATGTGCAGTATCCATGTGAGCAGATGTGCAAATCCATCCATACAGAAAGAGTTCAGCACATAAACATCTGTGTGCAGGGGAATCCTGGCAGTGTGGGGTGTGTGACAGCCCAGCCACTGCACCCAGGGCTGTCTCCTATGCCTCTCCCAGGGGAGATGGCTCACAAGTTCACTGATGTCCCTTCAGATCTGAAATCTGACATTGCAGGCTGGGCCTGGCTGCCCCAGAGGGTAACAGCTAATCCCAGGCCTTGCCTGTGCTGATTGAGAGCTGAGGCTGGCCTTTGGTCAGCTCCAAGTCATCACAAATGACTCCTGCCTTGCAGATGCTGGAGAAATCCCATCAGAGGTAGCAAATTCTTCTTGCTGATTCTTGGGAAACAGCTGTGCTGGGAATGTTTGTGTTAGATCAGGCTGGAAGGGGCAGTTGGGATCCCTTCCTCTGTAAGGCACCTCTCCAATCTTGCATTAAAGCTGTGGTGTGTAACTGAGCTCGTTTGGAAAAGCAGCCTTGTTCTAGGATGTAAAATGATACAAAATTCAGAGCTCAAGTTCCATAAATGGATTGTTTGATTAATCTGTCTTACCTGAGATGTGTGTTAGTGTAAGCTTCAGCTTCCAGCCCTCCAGGACTCCTTTAGCTCCAGGAAGGAGCTGTCATTACTGAACTTGCTCCTTTGCAGCTTCCTTCAGTCAGTGAGCAGCAAGTCACTTCTACAAATTATTTTTTAGAATAAATATGTTTGTTTATGCAGCTTTACTCATTCTACAGTTCTCCCACACACACCTTCCTAGGTGCCAGTAATTTTTTGGCAAGCTGTACAACAAATTTGGGCAACATCTGTTTTCCCAAATGCTGGACATCCCTGGTGCACACATTTCTCTGCAGTTGAGTAATAGGTACTGGAAGATAAGCAAGCATCCTCTCCTGGTGTAGAGCTCAATAAATCAGAATAAAAAGATGATAAAAAGATGATTGATATCTCTATGTAAAATAAGCAAGGAGTTGCCCAGCATTGTCTTCTCACACTGACACAGTCTCAGCAGTTTGATGGTATAAATTTTCTTGCTGAATTTAAAGAAGCTCTTACTAATTAATGATCTTGGAGCACTGCATTTAGCACAGAAGTCTGTCAGTAGTTATGGATAGCCAGAGCTATTAATTATCAGTCAATTCCATGGATTCTAAAGCATTGAGCAAGTGTTTTAAGTTTTAATGACTACTCACTTAAAAATGGTGTGAGCTAAAAATTGTGGGATCTGCTGGTTTTTATACAGCAGACACATAGAGCTTGACTGATTTGCTCTGTGGCAGCCAGGTAGGCTGAATACTGAAACAGTGGGTATCCTTTGGAAGATCCAAGCTCTAGAAGAGCTTGGCAATGGAAAACCAGGTGAGCTTAGTGCTTCAGGACTTGGTATTCCTCATCCAGAGGTGCTGTGGGTGTGATTTGTTAGCTGAAATCTAGGAAATACTTTCTGTATGGCCATCTGTCATGGCTGGTTTGGGAGCTGCCTCAGGACATTGTGTAAAATGTAAAAGCCTTTGCATTTCCTAGTGGTGTTCACTTCTGCCAAAAAACATTTCAAAGCCACTTGTACACACAACAGAATATTCATTGCACACTTCGTGTGGCTTGAAGTAGAAATGTTTTTCCAAGTATTCCATAGATTTCTTCCTCATCTAGGCCTGCTGTGTCAAAACCCCTAATGCTGTGTCCTGTTTGAATTATATTTACCCTGTACTTGGTGCAATTTTGTCGTCCTGCAGATTAGCAAACACTCATTTATTTTTCATCCCTGTGAGCTGGAGTTGTTTCAGTGGTAGGAGAAGCTGAGTTCCATCTCCCTGTGTTGTTTTCCATCTCAAGGCAACCCATCAGTCAGCACTCACTGCTTTGTGCTGTGTCCTCGTGAAAGGCTGAGGTAGATTGCTCTTGGCAGGGAATTTTTCTTCCTCATTGTGGAAATGCAGCTTATCATCTTTACCTGCAGCTCTGAAGTGGCAGAGCTGAGAAATCTAATAGGAAGAGGGGTGTGTTTGCCAAGGACCCACTTCAAACACGTTTTTTACTTGATTCAGTGAGCCCTGATTTTATTTGCATCCTCTTTGGAAAGCAGCATTTAATGCTCAATTATTTTGCATAGGTTTGTGTGGAGGAGTTTGGCTCTGGATTGACTTTTGCAGTTCTTTTTTTTTAACTTTTAAATTTTAATTAAAGGTTTCTCTGGGTGATAAAGAAAAGAAAGTTTTTATTTCAGGACTGTTTCTGTGGAGATGGATTTGTGAAATTCATGTTGTTACAGAATCCAAAGCTGCCTCTTAAGGTTTCCTCTTAGGATTGTAATTGCCCTACACAGCCTCAGTTGTTTAGGAAACTTGGCTTAAAAAACCCAGTCCCTCTTCTCAGTGTTCCTTGAAGGTTGTTCTGATGGCTCTTGTGGGATGAAGGTTTTCCTGAAGTTACTTGAGGACTGTTGTGTTGTCCTCACTAGTGAGGGCACTGATCTAATTCCATTAGAAATTCCACTGGTAATTAGGAGCAGTTGCTGAGTACAGATTTCACTGAAGAATTTTTATAACATTTCATAATTGAAGGCAGTTTTTAAGAGCCCTTGAACAGCAAACAATTCAGAATTTTTATAGGAGAGTCTTAATTTCTCAATCATTGCCCAGAGCAGCTGTGGCTGCCCCATCCCTGGAAGTGTCCAAGGCCAGGTTGGACAAGGCCTGGGCTAGTGGAAGGTGTCCAGCCCATGGCAAGGGGTGGAATGGGATAAACTTCCAACCCAAACCAGTGTGGAATTCTCTGAAACCCCTGGACAGCTGGGCAAGAACCAGCAGCACCTGCCAAAGTGTCAGGGCCTGGGCCAGAGACCTCCTGAGAACAGGTGAGCCATGGGAAGAGAAGGTTGTCAGCAAGTAAGTAATGAAAGTGAGAAACAAATACAGATTTTCTGTGGAGGATCTCCAGGCATCCCTTTGGAAACACACAGAGTTGAGTTTCCCCCCAGATTTTCCATTTCCATCAAAAGCTGCCATTGCCCAGCACAGTCTCCTCAGTTCTGGATCCACCAGAAGCCAGCAGCAGGTTGGGACTGTAAAACTTGTTTAGCCAAGAGTGATTTCCTCCTTGTTGGTTTGTTATGTTTAGTTTTTGGGGTTTTTTTTAAATCACTTTAGGTCTGGCCTGGGAAGCACATCTCCAAATGGAAAGGGATTCCTGTCCTCGTGTGTCACCTCAAGTTTTATCAAACACCAATCTGAGAGCCTGATGCTTTCTTCTCAGAGTTATTCCCCAGGGTGCTAAACACAGGAGCTGGCAGATTTGGGATCTTTTATCTCTGCTGAAGTTTGGGGTGACGTTGTCCTTGCACTGCTGATGCCTTTAGACAGCTACAGAGTCCCAGAGCTCACTGCCTCTGTGTCATTTCAGATCTGATCCTTCTAAAGACTGCTCCAAAATAATGGCATGGCCAGCTGTACTTTCATCCTCCTGGCTTTTTATTTCTGTGCTCATACATAATAAGGGCATAATTACATTTAAGATTTAAGCCTTCCTTCAAATTCCATTTTTCTGTATAGCTGAAGAAAAGCATTTGAAACTAAATAATGCCTTCAAATTTGAATTCTGTTTTATCTCATCATTGATCATGCTGAAGTTAGTTTTCTTCTGTTAATGTAATTTCCTATCTCAGGAGATCAGTCTGTTTGAAATGCTGTTTGATACATCTGAATGAAAAGCATGCTATAAAATGCCAGTGTGCCACAGGATCCTCTAAGCAGGCAAACTAACACAAAATGAAATTCAACATGGAAGTTTGGGGAAGAAAATATTCATTATCTGCATTTCTTCCTCAAATCTTCTGGTTTAAAGTAATTTATTTAAGTGAGCTTACAGTAGCTTCTTTGTTTCTCTGTTGTACCTGCTCTATCTTTATCATTTTTATGTCAAAGGCATATTAGAATATTTAGCTCCTGCAGGGATTCTTCCTGTTCAGAAGACATCAGGTCTTTTCCTTGCCACTTCCTTACCTCCAAACTGCTTAGATTCTGGGATTTTTTCCAGTTTATTTTTGGCTTAATTCCTTGAGGCTTAAATCTGTCTGGGAGTTAGAAACATTATCCACTGATCTGTAGCAATTGTTGGCCAATTTGGGTGCAAAACAGCTTGTTTGGATAGCAGTCACCAAAATTGTCCAAGATTCCCTAAAATACATTTTCATATAAAACACTTAGAGGATATAAAGTATAATAAATAAAATTTCATGGACTGTGGATGCTGCATCCTGTCACTGTGCATTTCAGAGGAGAATATTATTTGTGGTAAAAAGCATCAGAAATAGCTCCAAACAAGCATTTTGTTTTCCAGATAATTGTGGATAATCTGTGTTCTGTGATGGGTAGTGGTCCCTGAGGAAACAGAACAGTCAAAATGCTTTTCTTTTGCAAAGTATTCCAAAGCACATGGGTGGCTCAAAAGTCAAATGAGCTTTTTCAAACTCTATGACCCAAGTTGATATCATGTTTCTATCTGAATGTTTCTTTATTGGATTGCAGCCAGGGAATGCACTCCAAGGATTTTTAATGGCAAACTGCTTTCTCTAATACCCTCCCTAAGGAATTTTTAAGAAATAATGCTCATTTAATTCATTCACCCATTATTTTTATCCCAGTTCTCTTTGTCAGGCTTTTCACCCTTGCAAATGGTTTCCCATCACAGCCAGCTGGAATTTTTCTCCAAACATATCCCTATGAAGTTCTGTATTCAAACAGTGACAGTGATACATGAAGAATTCTGATAATTACTGTTACCATTTTTTAAGCTCAAATGTCAAAAGTTTAGTGATGATTCAAGGCAGCTGGAAAATTTGCTTCAGAACAGAGAAAATACTTCAAAAACATTTACTTGAATGTAGTCTTTTAAAGTATTATATTATTATTGTGTTTGAGCTGGTGCTGGAGGAGCAATGTGCTGGGTGTGCAAGGTGTTCAGAAGGCGTGAACAGATTGAGCTGGGTTACTTTTGAGGGGTTAAAAAAACAAAGTGTCAAAGTTTGACCTCTTGAACATGGCATAAAGGAGTGGGAAATCAGCAATAAAGAAAATTTTCTGGAATTTATTTCTGGCACTGTGCTGGTGGTTGACTGGGTTAGGCCTGCATTCATTTTGACAGAGTGACAGGAGAAAAGGGGATTGGTTCCAGCTGCCAAGTGAGGTGTTGTCAGGGAGTGGGGCTTTTCCATGGACTCCAGCCCTGTGTTGGCAGACTTGAAAGGAACCTGTGTGAAAATTCAGCTTGTCATCATGTCCTGCCTGCCTTGTCACGAGTGTGAATAATTCAGTAACAAAAGCTACCAAGCCAGAATCTTTTTTTTTCCCTGCTGTCTTGAAAGATCTTTATTTCAGTAGTAAAACATTTACCATGTAGCCTCCAAATTACTTTCCATGTGAGTCACAGAGTGGTGTGGTTTGGAAGGAAGCCTCCAGACCATCCAGTGCCATCCCTGCCATGAGACACCTTCCTCTGTCTCAGGATGCTCCAAGCCCTGTCCAGGTTGGCCTTGGATGGGGCAGCCATGTATATTTTGGCAGATTTTGTCTTAGCCCTGGAAAAAAAAAAAAATCAGATTTTGTACAAGTTCTGCAGGAACAATTTACCAGCCCTGTGTGTTCAGAGCCCTTTAATCCAGCATCCCCCTGGGTTTCCTCATCTGGGAGTGCCATAAGGATGGTGATTAGGTAGAGCTCTCCCTGTCAGCTCATGGTCAGGCACTCTGTGTGCTTGGATTACAGAGATTTTATCCTACAGGATTGGGCAATTGCTTTTATTGTCTTTTATTTAGCTGCATCAACAGAAACAAGTTTTAGTGGTGCTGCTGGCCAGAAGAGCCTGTTGGGGTGTGTGCTCCCCAGCAGTGAAATGTGAGCTCAGGGAGCTGGGTTTCTCAGATTCCTGCACCATCTAACCCTGCTGGGCTCCAAACATAACCCCCAGCTCAAAACCAGCCCTTTTAACTCCCCCAGCCCTTCCAGGGCTCGGTGCAGAAAACAACAGCTGCTTTGGATTCTTCAGTAGCATTGAGCATATGAACCCCTGGGCTGAAATCCCTCTGGAAAAAGAAATGGGGGTTTCATTTTAATAGGGGAGAGAATAAATCAGGTCTCACCAGTAAACTGGGTGAATTTGGAATATTCTGTTTTTCATATTCTCTGAAAATTCACAGATGTCTGTCAGCAAAGTTTAAATAGGTAGGTAACACTGAAAGATTTAAGAGGTGGCAAAAAATAAGATCCTTTGCTTAGGGTCTTACTTGCTTCATCAGGAATGAAAATTCATGTTTTACCACTGCAAATTTGGGGTTTTCTCTTCATTGGCTACAGGCAAGCCAAGCTTTTCACCTTGTCCTGATTTTCCTTGTAGTGTTCAGTAGTCACTGTAAGTGATATAATTTCGATATCTTTTGTTGTAAACTGAAAAGCAGGTTTAAACAAAAATAGGTGGCTGTTTTATTTTCAGTATCATGAAGTGGTTAATGTTGGTTTACTCTAGAATTTGTAGGCTTGACACTTGTGTGAATAGAATAGGATCTGATGTCCATAAATTGCAGTGCTGGGCAACCAAACTAAATGGAAAGGATGGAGAGCTGTTGTGGTGCTTGGTACTTTGCTGATGAGAACTGGAGTGCTGTGGAGAGGGAAATGATTCACCCTGGCTAGGACAATGGAGCAGTGGGAGGTTGGGCATTCGTTTGGATCATCTCAGTCCTGGATTAACAGCCTGACATTTAAATTGCATTCTGTTCCTTATCCTTCCCTTGCATGTCTCAGTCTTGCTGTGATGATGTTCCTACACAGACTGCCTCTCTCACCTGATTTATCTGTGCTCTGGCAGGATCACTTCTGAAGGAGTGAATACAGACCACTTTTCCCTGCTGTGCTGCCCTTTGTACTCACAGGTGCCAAAGGTTCCCATTGCCCAGATAAGCTAAAATGCACAAGGGAAGAAGCAACCAGTTTTTTAACCTTGACATCCTACTTTTTATTCTGTTAATCTGCCTGCAAAATAAATCCTTGTTCTGGTTGTCAGAGCTGAGGTTGGCCTGTGGCTTAAATCAGTGCTGGGCTGCACTCACAGCTGAGACTCATCCCAGGCTTTTCTCTCTTACATCTTGGAAACTTCAGCCCTCCAGCCTTGTGATAAAGAGAGTAAAGAATATTTGGCAAGGAGCTCAGTGCAAGACCAAGGTCTGAGTCACTGACAGTGTCACAATTGGGTGGATAAGCCACCCTCCCCTGGGAAGCCTCTGGCACTGCCTGACACTGACAAAAAGGGGGTTTTTAAAACCATTCTCCTTGTGCTGCTCAGGGGGGAGTTGCTCTTCATGGTTGGCAGTGGCTTAGGATGAGTGGCCACTCATCCATGATCTATTTCCTGTATTCTGCTGGCAATCCCAGCTATAATTCCCGGGCTGAAAGGAAATTTTCTCTCATGTGGGATTAAAGTCTGTGGCCCTCTTTTTAAAAATAGAAGCAAAGGCTGTCATCAGGGTGGTAATATCCTGAACAAGGCATTATAGTACAGGTAGCTGCTAAATTAGGTGAAAAGGAAAAGAAAGTTTATGCCTTATCCCTAGAAGCAATCGATTTAATGTGATTAATGCCAATTATTTTGAGTGGGGAGAGATTCAGAACTGCAGGGCACTTCAGGTTTAAAGTAAATCTTTGATTAAAGTTCCCTAGACTGTAGAAATGTAATTGCCATGGGGAAGGAGGGGAATCCCTCCATATATTATAAACTAAACAATCTGGTCTTGAACATACTGAAATACAAGATAATAGCAATTAAGTGTAGAACAGAAGGACTTCTGTGGAGTTGAGGGTGAGGAAAATACTGAGTTGACAAGCCTGATGTTTTCCTCCTCCATACCCCAAGACTAAAAACTATGTTTTTAACAAAATGCTCTTGTGTTTGGTGCATCACTGTGCTGTGGACAGATGTGTCAAGCCAGTACCACTGTTGCTTTTAAAGCTTTTCTGTTTTCTATCCTTTCACTTCTCTGATGAAAGTTGGAGCCTGTCAGTCTGATAGTCTTGTAACAGCAGCAGAATAATTTGAAGAAATATAAAATTATGGATAATGATGAAAGTAAAGAGCCTCTGGAAAACTTGGCAAGGCAGCTGTCAGGTTGCATGAAAATAATCTTGTGTTTTAATGTAATACAAGTTAAAGGACGTGATAGAAACATTTCTTTGTTCTCTCTTGCTCATGGCCAGCAGAACCAAGTGACATGATTCTGAATCACATTAGAGGGGGTGTTTGCTCTGTAGCTGTAGCTTTTCCAGCACTTCATCCTTGAGACATTTCCAGGAGGTATTTCAGAGAGTCACCTCTGGGGATGGCAGTGACTCTGCCACTGATCTTGGCCCGCTGAGCTCAGCCTTTCAGCAGGTTCATTCCCCCACTGCCCCTTCACCTGCTCTGTCCTGAATCATTTTGTCCTGGAGCTTCACTGAAGTGAGCCTTTGGCAATTGCTTTGCTTTGTAGTGTTTGTTTTTGGCAGAGGAACAAGGCTTGTGCAGTGATGCCATCCATCTGTCCCTTCATGCCAGCCTCCCCATCAATCCCTAGAGCTTTGAAACACACACTTGGATTTCCATCAGATTTGACAGAGCAGCAGAGTCTTTACATCCAGCTCCTGGAGCTGTCACCAAAACTGGCAGCAGCAGCAGCAGGGAGAGGCTGGGCTGGGAGGGAGCTCCAGGAAAGCTCCAGGTGGGCTCTGTGGGCACATCCAGCTGGGGGCAGAGCCCAGGCTTTGCTCTGCCCTGGGCTGCTGCTCAGGCTGAGGCAGTGCAAAGTGCCAGGGGAGTAGTGCTGGGAGTCTGCAGACCTGTGAGCAGTCACATTTTGCTGTCTTGGCATGCTGAATGTGTCTTGTACAGCCCTGTCTTGCCTGTGCTAGACATTCCCTGGCTGTAGGGGCTCCAGTCTCTTGCACACTAAGTGAGGCTTTATTTTGGTAAGGAGAACTCCCCACGAGCTGCTCAAACACCACAGGGGTTCCATTGCTTCCTAGTGACCACAAGGTCTGCATGTTTTTACTTGCAGTTGTCTTTTTTCCTCTTCCCTATTTAGCCACACTTGAAGCAATTAGTGGGCACACTGCTGCATATATGAATTTTTAGAGGATTTTGTGCAACTCTCTGATTTTTTTTCATTTTCAGTGCTGCTGGCTCCTACTCCCAACATTGGAGCAAGATATGCTGTTAAAATTGCTGAAGAAGTAATTGAGGTCAAGGCTTTGAAGTACTGCTTCTTAGTTGTGAATTATTAATTCTCAAGGCATACAGAGAGAGTGACATTGTAAAATTCATTGTACAATTGTGTACTTTGTCACACTAGCTGATCTGCTTGCCTGCATTCTGCTCTGCTTTTCATAACATCTCCTTGGATTACCTCTTACCATTTTTAGTTGTTTTCAGTTCATCTTCAAACTGGATTTCTCATTTTCAACTCCTCCACACAATTTTGGAATTACTCTGATGTTAAGTTTGGGAGGTCACAGTCTTTCCTAGTGAGAAATTACAGTGAAAAAAGGGAAGTTCCTCAGAGTTTAAGGTGAGATCCGAAGCTGTGTTAGAAAACAGTTTGGGGTGATACATCTACTTCTATACCCATAGAAACTGTAAAAAAATACTGGTTTAAAACCAGGAACATCTCAGGCTTTTGATTTCTGGTCTGGGTCCAAGAATGTAGGATGCAAATTAAAGTTTTCGTTTTCAACCCATTCGGTGTCAGACTTAGTCAGAAACTCTTGCTGATGGCTCTTAGCTCAGGGAAGGGAAGAGAGCAGAAGGGCTGTTCATGCTGGTCATGGCAGGGACATCAGCAGAGCTCACCCAGAGCTGCCTCTCACCATGTGTGCTTCAAGCTGGCTTGGTCAGGACCTCATTTTTTATGTTGTTTGCATTGTAGAATATTTGAGTCAGTGTTGTTGCTTAAATTAGCCTGGTCTCATCCTTGCTGTGCTTGTTTCCTCTGGGCTGGGATCTGTCTCTGTCCTTGGTCTAGCATGAGGTTTTCCACTTAACCCCAGCCCCTGGTTTAAATTGATAGCCCTGCACCAGCCCTTGACATCCTGAAATATCTCTTCCTATTTCTAAATATTTGTGTGAACACTGGTTTTTATTTATAACAGTACAAAACTGCAGTGATGGAAGTGTGATGGTGCTTTTAACCTTCTTCAGGTGAAACAAGAAACTCAGATTTATTCCTGGCTACTGAATGAAGTATCTCTTCCCAGATTTCTTCTAGAGGGGTTACGAAGCACTGAAGAATTCTTTTAATTAAATGCACCCACAAGGTGTATCTGAAGAACTGAAGTAGATCTTTACCTTTGGCTAACCTCAGCTTTCCAAGCTTTTACCACACTGGAAAAGAATGTAGTCCCAAAAGGCTTTCAAGCCTGATGTGGTTTTTTTGGAAGCTGTTTAACTTTTGTTGTGGGGTTTTTATTACTCTCTGATTACAGCTTAATGGCTTATTAAGAACAACAGTTCCATCCCAGTCCAAAAACATCTTTTCATAACAATTCTCCCTGTGAGTCATTGCATTTATTTATCTCCATATTTATTGCAGTAAATCCTTCACTTCCTCTGCTCCCCCAGCCTCCCTGTTTGGTGTTTGTTGTTCTCACTGAAACCGTGGCAGCCATGGTAGAATACATCTTTGTTTTTCTGCAGCATTTGTGCATTTACAGAGCTGCACTGGGGTTTTTCTTGGATTGCCTCCCTATGTTATATTTCTGTGTCCTTGTTACAGCCTTTGAAAGCTTTTCCCATCGAGCACAAAGTACATTAAATGGCATGTGCAAATGAGCAACAGCACAGCTGCTAATTGTGCTAACAGATGTAAATAGGAAAAACATTACTTTTCTAATGCTGCAAGTATTTATAGCAACCATTCCCCATCTTCCATAACACTTTGATTATGGATGGAGCCTCTCTCAGGTTCAGCAAAGTTGATTAAGCTTTTGCAGATGGCTTGATTTGCTGAGGTAATGTGGAAGAAATGCAGATGTTTTAAAGCTTTTGTTTTAGATGCTTCAGGCAACTTAGTGGCTTAAAAGGAAAGCTTTTGCTTTGCATCCTTTAGAAACATCCATGGCTTTTGAAAGGGAACATATGGCAGGGCTGTTCACAGGGAGTCTGAGCTCTTGGAGCTGCATTCCCCCGTGCCCCACCTGCCCTGTCAGGTTAGTTTGAACATCATCTGCCTGGAGTAGAGCATGACTTGCAAAACCCTCTGGCCAGAGCCAGCAGCTCCCATTTCCTCTGTGCTTGTGATTCATCCATCAAGATCCTGCATCCCAAGGACAGAGCCTCTCTTGGGAATGAGTGGCATCCTCACGGGTGGGAGTGTGTTTGCAGCTCAGAGGAGGTTGACCTCAGAGTAATTGGGATAATTCAGGTAATTTTCCTGCAGGGCTTTTGTGTAACCCTTTGCTGCAGTTGGCAAAGTGATCACTGCCTGGGCTAGCCTTGGAGGAGCACAGGAGACTCCTGACCTCAGGCACTGAGGCACCCAGCAGCCTCTGCTCCCTGGGTTAATTCCCATCTTCTGTGTTTTCAGCAGCCCAGGTGAAATCTTAAATGGCAGTAAAAGACCTGTGGCAGTGTGGGCAAATCCCAGTTCCTCTGGCACCAGAGACTCCCCAGGCCTCCATCTCTATCCAGCCCCACAGGGGTTTGGGGCTCACACTGCATCTGATCCAGGCCACAGTTTTCTTTGGGAAGCTGCTTTGCTCTCTTCATCTGACTCAATTCTCTTGGTTTTGCACAAACAGGATTTAGGTGTATTTATCTAATCCACAGCCTGTTCCTCCTCTAGGAACTTCAGAGAGTCCTTCTCTCCCTTTATCTTTCTCCAGTGGCAGACAGCAGAAAATTTGTGGAAGCATGAGGGAAATGGTTCCTGCTTAAGATGTGAAATCTCAAACAAATGTGCAAATGTGTTCAGTGTCTCAATGAATTGCTGTGTCTCTGCAAGGTATCTGCAGCTTCTCTCTGTCCTGGCAGGCAGGTCAGTGCTTCCCACAACAATTCTGTAATAACCTACCTCTGTGTGCATATATTTTAAAAAATTTAAAAAGTCCAAACCTTAGTGTTTCTCTTCTTCCTCACAATGCTGCTCTTTTCCAAATAGCTGCAGTGGTGTGTTCTGGCTTTGGTGGTTTTTTTTCCCTGCAGTAAAATTTTCACCTTTTTTTTCCCCCTTAGGACTTGGTTACTAAGAAATCTGCTAAAGCATTTCCTCATCATTTTGCAAAATGACAATTGCTTGGTGTCTAGGAGAATTTTAAAATCTGAAGTTGGGATCACAGGCCATGAAAATGGTTGTGGCTTTGATTGTACCTGCTAAACAGAGAGCTCGTGGGAGATACCTTTGTATAGGTTTTTCACCCCCCCACTCTTCTCTTTCTTCTGAGAACTAAAATTTAATTACAGAGCTTGGGAAACTCTTCACATCCTATAGAGACTGAGCTAAATAAAACAATGAGAGGGAAATGAGAGCAAGGCAGGAACAAGAATTGTAAAAAAACACCTCATATTTGAGATTTCTGTACTACTCAAAGGTTTCATTCAGCTCCTTCTTAAATGGGAGGGGATGTGGGGGATGATGGGTGTGAATACTTATTATTTTCTGCAAGGGGGAAAGAAAGAAAAGGTGGCTTTCAGTATAATTCATAGGGCTAATGGGTAGATCTACCTGGTTATTAAATCCTAAAGCCTTGGAGCTGAGTAATGAATGCCATTTTACTGCTGCTCAGAAGTCCCCTTCCCTAATCACTTCAGAACCACAAGTCAGGTCCTAGCAGAGGTTGTTTGGAATTTAACCTTGGTAATACATGTTGGGTTCAGATAGTGTTCTCTTAAAATAGAGCTGCTTTAAAAAGGTAATTGCTACTATTATGATTACTAGCACAGAAGAGGGAAGGGCAGGAGCAGTTATCTGTGATCTTTTTCTGCCTCCATTGGAATTTTACAGGATTGAGGATCTAAAGGATGTGAAGGTAGATCAGAAAGTTCATCGCAGTATCTGGTGGTTGTAGTCACACTGAAGGGACAGATGTGTTAAACTGCACATTTTCCTATGTGCAGAGTGTGAAGTTCCAGTAGTGGGTATGTTAAGGCTAATAAATGGGCTAAATCTGCTTTGGGTTGTTTTTTTAATACATATTTTTAAAATTTTATTTTTGGGTAATCCTTATGCGTAATTTGTTTCAAATAAATAAAGAAAGATTCCCGAGGGAAAGTTTCCATCAGAACTTTTCCAGACTTCTCTGGTAGCTGTCACCACAGTATTGTGTTTGCTTTGGATAACTGAGCAAATTACAAATTAAAAGCTGAATAGAAGACAAGCAGTTAATAAGCATAGCTTGGTGCAGTATAAACAGTTGAAAAAATGAAGTCTCCTCTCCCAGAGCTGCCAAATCAGGTCATATGTCAGTCCTTGAAACAGTGTCTGGTTCTTGAGTGTCTTTCTACATGCTTTTTGAAAGGGTAGAATGGAATTTTCTTCTGGGTTTGAGGCTCTACAGATTCTCTCCCAAGTGCTCTTAAATATAATCACAGAACCCCAGAATGGTTTGGCATTGGAAGGGACCCTGAAGCTCATCCCATCCCACCCCTGTGCCATGGGCAGGGACACCTCCCACTATCCCAGGTTGCTCCAAGCCCTGTCCAGCCTGGCCTTGGACACTGCCAGGGATCCAGGGGCAGCCACAGCTGCTCTGGGCACCCTGTGCCAGGGCCTGCCCCCCCTCACAGGAAACAATTCCTTCCTAATACCTCACCTACACCCTCTCTCTGTCCATTTAAAGTCACTGTCCCCTGTCCTGTTTATTTTATGTATGTTTATTTGTGTAAAGGTTATTTATTAAACCTCTTTGTACAAACAAAACATCTTTGCTTGAATACAGAGGACACTTTCTGTGGGACATGTTATGTCCTTGAAGGGATGTTATGAATCCTTCTTTCCCTTCTCATTTCTAGCAGGATTTTGCCTCTTTATAATGCAGGGTACATCCTCCTCTGCTGATTTTTTTTTACTTCTGATTATTCAGTGTTGCACATAAGCAGCTGTGCCCAGAGAGAAGTGTCCCCCATTAATCAGGAGGTGCTGAGCCATATGGCAGGTGAGGATGGAATATTGCAGCTCTGGGCTGAGCCCCTCCTGTTCACACCCAGTGAATGCATCCCTGCCAACACCATCAGCTCCTTCAGCCCAGGCTGCTGAGTGACAGCGTGCCTTTCTGCAGCCTTCTGCCTTCCTGACTGAGCTCTTGCTTCTCTTCAGGCACTGCTGGGAGCCCATTTCCCTGTGTAATGAATAACTCATGAAGGGACAGAGGGAAAAGCCAAGGGTGCTCTGAGCTGTGGGCACTGCCCTGCTCTTGGATATTGTACAGGTGTGTGTGTGTCCAGTGGTGTTTCCCAGCCCTGTGCTCAGTTCTTGTAGTGATCCATCTTTTGGAGAAACACAGGAGTGGGAAACTCTTGGATTATGCCCTTTTGTGACCCAGAGATGGGGCAACTGAGAGGCATTTTAAAAAACTTTTATTCCATTTTCAGTCTCATGTGAAGGGTGAGACAATACAGAGGTTATAATTCACATTATCACAATCAGAAGCTATTTCCTAATTACAATACATTATAAGGGTTTCTTGGTCTATCAGCTTTAGCCACACCATGCTGTAAATGCATTCAAGCCAATCATCTAAAATTACCCCTTGTGGCTCCCACTACAATGCATCTTTTATAGTTCTGTTTCTCCAAAGTATCTAGTCTTATTTGCAAAACCACCCTTTGAAACTTGTTTCTAGCTCCATTTCTCTCTCAACAATGTCTGTCCTATTCCATAACATTTCTAAGTCAGCATTTCTTATCTCAAAGTTTACATACAGACATGTGAGCCTTCTGTCAGGCTTTGAGAATTTTCTGCAAATCCATTTCCCACAGGAAACAATGGGCAAGAAGCCCTCAGTGAATTCAGTTTCCACCACAGCGATCATAACCTGCATCTATGGGTTGAAACTGTCTGGGTTTGGGGATTTTATTGCAGCTGAAGATGGCATGAGCTTTTAAAATACAGCATTTTTTTAAACACAGCATACAGCTGGATGAGTGTGGTGATGTGTGTGCTTGCAGCAGAGTTGAGAAAGTCACTGCACACACTATTGCCATTAGGAGGTGCCATATTGGACCAAAAGAGCTGCTCTTCCACCCCAGAAGAGCAGGCAGCCTGTTCCTAAGGAGGAGAGGGATTCCTGCAGCCCTGTTTGTAATAGGATATTTCTGGCCTTAAACTGCATTTTAAACTCCATTGAGGTCCTGAGCACTTTGCACTTTTATGGACATCTGTGATGCACTTGATCAGCTGAAAAGTGAAATCACAGAGTTTCTCATGGATCACAGCTTTTCTTTGATCCTTTTGGATTTTAACCATGGGATAACCTTTATCCTTTCACTGCTGGAAAAACTCAGCAGCAGAAAACCAAACCATCACAAGGGCAGCTGATCTTAAGTCTTTGAAGCGTGGTGTTGGAGCCAGGGAAATATTGATGTGTTTCATGCTTGACTGAGGCAAAAAGGTCATATTAGTGCCCCTTCCTGGTGTGCTGTGATGTCCAGCTCTGGGTGGTCTGTGCCAGAACACTTGGGATGTGTTTGAAAGGCATCATTTTATGTACTGGCAAACCTGGGGCTGACAAGTGACAGTGTCTGAACAGGACTGTGCCTTGCTGTGATCCCACAGGATGTGGCAGTGGGATTTTGTGCCCTTCCTAGTAAAAGCAGAGCCCTGGCAGAGGATTTCAGTGCTTCCATGGCTTCTGCTCTCCAGGCAGCTCCAGTGTACCAGGGCAGTGTTCAAAACCTCCTCATCTACGGCATGCATTGTTTTTTCAGTTGTTTCTTTTTCAACAGATGTGAGTACATAAATTTCCCAGATTTTCCTGCTTTGTATTCTAGCAGCACACAAAAATAGGAGCTGGAGATCCAGCAGAATGCACTCTGGAGCACAGGCCCCTCGGGGTGTTTGGGGGGAGCATATTTAATACCAGGCTATGAAAATAACATGCCAGGAATGTGGTGTCTGCCTGGCATCCCTGCTTGCACAGGGATCACACCACGTCAGAATTTGTCCTGCTCAGCATCTCTTTGTGCTTTGTAAGCACAAAGTACCACAGCTCTGTGGCTTTCCCTGGATACAGAGGTTATGGACTAGCAGGCAGTCTGTGTGTGCCTAAGCTGGCAGGTGATGGTGGCAGACTCTTCTCCCACTTGGTTCCCCAGCGGAGATTCCTGTGGAGCACTCATTGTAAGGATGCAGGGAGAGCTGTGGGCCTGCCCTTGCTGGCAGTGGCAGGGGGGCTGCAGGAGCACTCTGCCATGTGGGCCCATTCCTGCTGTGCCTGGGGTAACAGTGCTGTGCTTCCCTCCAGGAGGACTTCCGGAATAAAGTTGAAGATTACATTAAGCGCTACGCGAGATGATGAAGGGGGATGGATGGCAGGACCACGGCTCCAGAGCTGTCCTGAACTTCAGCAGCAGCCAAAGCAGCCCGGGCTGTACCAGTCCTGTGTCCATGTTGTACTGAAGAAGAAAACTAACTTCATAACCTGTCCATGTTCCAAGGAGAGTTCAGCATAAATACAGCAAGAAATTGTGTCCGTTGGTTGAAAAGTTGTCTGCTTCCTTTTACAAATGTTTACTCTTCTGAACTGTACTGTATATCCTGTTGATGAGATATGCTTGAGAAGTTAAATGAAGTCACTCTTGAAATTGTAATTATACATTTTTTTTAAACTCTTGCCTAATCTGGAGTGGGGGGAAGGAAAAAAACAAACCCAAACAACCCAAGCAGAAAAGAGGTGGCGTGTTTTTGGAACACTTTGAGTTGGCAATAAATGGTCTCCTGTGAACCAAATCACAAAACTGTTGCCTTTGATGAGCAGAAACAATATGAGCTTTTTCTAAGAGTCACTCAGCTGAGGCTCAGAGCCTGCCAGAGTGGAAGTGCAAAATGAGATTCTACTTCTGGTATTGAAGTTCTCGATGCTGTTTAATGTAAGTATGTTTTTGTCACAGTTTGGAATTTTTACATTGTTAATTTCAGGCCCTGTTTGGGCTACAGTTTTTTTGGTTTTTTGTTTCTATTCATTGTGTGAAGTAGTTAAAAGAAATACAGGCTAATATGTAACTTAAGTACATGTTTAGTATTAGTAAAATTATATATATATAAAATATATATTATATATTTCTGTGAAAAAAATTAATGGAAGGGAGATTTTTTTATAAAAGAAATCTGCCTTTGGCTTTCCAGTCTGGATGTGGTGAGGGAGCATCAGATGCTGTTTGATCTGATGAAGGTAAATGAAGGCACCATTACCTGGAGAGCACCTAATTGTGTTCTCAGGATTCCTGCCCTGAAAGGGACTGACACAGCTGGAACCACAACACACTTCCCCCCACTTGTGCACACTTTGGCTTTCTTGGTTTGGGAGGATGTGAGGCTGCAGGTGCCTTTTCTGTAAGGAGCTGGATGGTACTGAGCCCCTGCAGAGGAGAGGCTTCAGTGCATGTGCCAGAGCTCCCTGGGCATCCTCCTGGATTGGGATCACACAGAGGAGCTGATGGAGCCCAGCTGAGCTTTACAAACTAGGAAATAAATGTTTGTGTGCTTTCATGCAGAGCAAGTGTGTGTGTGACACTTGGGCATTGACTGTTGGGGCTTTATTCCCCCTCCATTCTCTCCTGCTCTTCCTCTGCTGCAGATGCTGGAGGAAATGAAAACAATCTCCCTCAAGAGCACGGCAGAGCTGGGGAGCAAACTGTAAGCATGAAACTTTTGTGTTGAGTTTTCCCTGTGCCTTTTTCTTTACAGCTTCACCAGCTGCTGCAGCTGTTGCTGGAGGCCTGGGAAAGCAGGGAGGTGAAATGCAGGGATTGGCATGCAGGAGGAGAGCTTCACCTGCAGACAATATTCACAAGGAAACACAGATCAGCCCAGTATTTTAAGCAGGCACCTGCAGTGAGAGATCTTTGCTGCCAAAACAGATATGTCAGCAAAGGTAGGGAGTAAACCACAGAAATAGCAAGGTTGGGTAATACATCTGGATTTTGCTTATGGCATTAGAAGGATTCTCTTATTCTTGAGTCAAAAACTCAGCCAGGTTGCTGTAACAAAGTCGTTCTTGCTGTTGAGGCACCCTGGTACTGTCAGCACATCCCATCCTTCAGGAGGAGGGGTCACAGTCCCCATTTCTTGGGATGTCACCATGGATGGCTCCCCACTCATGCCAGAAGCTGCTGCTGCTGCTGTGCCCAGGGCAGAGCAAAGCCTGGGTGCTGCTCAGGGGAGCCAGGGAAAGCTGCGTGCAGTACCAGCAGCCATCAAAGCCATCCCTGCCTCCCAGAACAATCCTGTCTCACCCCTTCTCTGTATTGTTGCTTGCCTGGAGGAGATGAGCAGATTAATAAAGTTTGGATACTGTTAAATACTGTACAAGAAGGTCTGAGCATTGGTTTGTGCTCATCCAGGACATGGGGAGGGGGGGGAAATCCTAAATCTCATCACCTCACAGTCCAGGAAAATAAACTGCATTTTTCCTGAAGGTGAGGAGATTGGCAGGGGAGTGGCACAGGGAAGGTTATGTATTTACATAAATATGTATTTGTTTATATGCATTTTTATGTGTTTAGGTATAGGTGCAACTAACTTATGCTTCAACCAGAATCCTAGACTGGTTTAGGTTAGAGGGGGTCCGGGCTGGGTGGGCCAGGCACAGGGCTGGATGTCCCACTGGGTTTTGGGGTTTTTTTGGGAAATGTGAGACTCAGGAGCAAACAGCAGCTGGGTGTCCCCAGGGAACCCCTTCCTGAGCCAGCAAGGCACTGAAGGGGTCTGGAGCTGTCAGGGTGGGGTTGGGGGTCCCCATCGCATCCCAGGTGCTGCCAAGGCTCCCTGCTCTGGAGCTGACCCCGCTCCCGGAGCCCCGACCTGCCCACCCACACCCAGGGAGCTCCCCGGTGCTCCTGGGCCGGGGTCAGCACCACTGACCGGGGTCTCCGGCATCACAGGAGGAGGCTTGAGCTCAGCCTTCACAGAGACAGGCACCTGGTTAATTCATGTATTTATTTATACAGGTAGGAAAAGCACCTTATTCCCATTCCTTGTTACTAGCCCCGGGGCACTAGCAGTGCCACCCGCTCCCAGCGCCGCCGTCCCCGCGCTGTTCCCACCTCCCGGGCAAAAGGCGGTCCTTGTGCCGGGGGCTGGGGGAGAAGATGCCTTTCCACCTCTGGGGGAACCCAAAACAGGACAAAGAGAGGAAGCCGGGGATGTTGAGGCGCAGCCAGACCCGCTGGCACCGCGGGGCTGACCGGATTTGAGCTCCCCACACCCCCCGGCTTTTCCCCTCAGAAGTCTCCCGCTGGGCACACGCTGCCGGGGGAGCGGCCGGCAGAGGCGGGGCGGAGCGCCCGGGCAGCCCGCTCCGCCCCGCACCCGCCGCCCCGGTGACATTCACCTGCAGAGCACCGGCCACACGGGCGGAGGAGGAGCGCTGGCCACGCTGTCCCTGCCCCGGGGCTCTGTCCCCTCCGTGCCGCCCCTCTGCAGGCACGTTCCGGGGAGAGCCGCCCGTCCCTGCCCTGCGCCGCCCGCGCCCCCTACACGATGCCCTCGCTGCGTTTGCTCCTCCACACCACGAGCGCTGTCATCAGCAGGGTGACCAGCACGGGCAGCACGATGAAGGGACACAGCACGCCGTTCGGGGGGTCGTGCAGCGCCCGGCCCGACGGGGAGCAGTTCCTGAAGTATTGCTTGTGCACGGCCACGAAGAACTCGTCCACCAGCCGGTTGGGCCAGTAGCAGTCGAGCTTCTCGGCGATCAGCGCCGTGCAGTTGGTGAGCTCCCCGTAGGTGCTGCAAAACACAGGGACACCGGCTGGCACCGCGGTGGCACCGGCACCGGCCACGCCATCTTCCCCCAGTGCAAGATGAAGTACTGGATCCGTTATATGCAGTGCATATGGAATACAAAATATATTCTACGTAATTTATAATAAATACATATGATATAATATATATCACATATATATCATATAGATATCATATACATAATACATATAATATAGCGTATATCATAATAAAAATATACATAATATATACTATATAGTATATAGTATATAATAACGATAA
>VZRH01007181.1:10369-29638 GCA_013397555.1 Urocynchramus pylzowi | reverse complement strand
TATAATATATAATATATAATTTATAATATATAATATATAATATACCCCTCCCTGTAGATTATATTATATTCTATGACAGAGGTGCGTACTTGAGAGTGTACTGTGGCTATGTGTTCGTAAATTTTTTAGCTATTCTTTGAGTTTGCAGCTAGATATACCTAGCCCTATAAAAATATACGGTGGGTTTTTGAAAATTTATGTAACCTATAAAAATATATGGGGTTTTGAGCTCACAGCTAGAGAGGTAAAAAGGTAACAGGGTATTTTAAATTCCCACATTTGATGGCAACTTTTTAAGTGCTCACTCACTGCCAAAAGCAGATTTCATTTATGGAATTATGTGGTGGTGGTGGTGGTTTAATTTACAGAAGAAAATGAAAACAGAAATAGTATTTATAGGAATACCAAGAGGCAAGTTTGGAGGGTTTTTGTTTGGTTTGTGTTCATTTTTGCAAAACTTCCTGGCTGAACTGGTGCTATTAGAAAATACAGGCCAGACCCACATTTTAAGCAGACCTTCAGGAAACCCATCCCAACTTGGCCTTTGGAGCACCCTTCTCCAGCCTGTGTGAGTTCAGCCCAAAGGGGGACAGAAATAAGTACATTGAAGCTACTTTAAAATCTCCTTAAAGTGGGGAGGCTGCATGGAAACCAGATGGGCAGGCCCACCCCTCTCTGACCAGCAAGTCCATTTTTCCAGTTTTAAAAAAATACCTGGAAAAGCAGGAGCAGCCCTGCACCAGAGGCACTGTCCCTGTGCCAGGCCATCCAGCCATCCTCTGGAATGACAGCTAAACCCTCCCTGCTTTAAAAATGACAGCTAAACCTTCCCTGTTTTAAAACTGGCCATGCATAAAAACACAGATACAATTTCCCCCACCCCCCATCCCAATTAGTCACATCTAATCCTAGAGAAGCAAAGCAAAGCAAAGCAAACCCCTGCTCTCCAATTAAAAACCTGCCTGGGGGAAAGAAATATTTTACAAGCAGCTTCCCAGCCCCTCTCCACAGCCCCAGCACAGCTCCTCAGCTGGGGTTTGGGGTTTTGGGGCAGGCTGTGCCACACAGCCAGAGATTTAATTAAGGGGGCCTGCAGCTGCTAAAAGCAGCTTCTGCTCAGCATCCCAATGTGCAAAATTTCCCGTTCATCAGCATCCTTAGGAGATCTCGGGAGCTGCAGCATCTTCAGGAGCCAGAGGGAAAGTGCTAACAGGCGAATAAAAGCTATTTTTAAAGCTGAAGGGCCATAGTGCAGCTGGCTTAGCCCTTCCCTGGCTCCAACTGCACTTCCATGGGGATAAATCACTGCTCCCCTCACTGCCTGTGAAGACATGCAAGGAACCAAAGCCCAGCAGTGCCAGCAAAGGAAAGGATAGACTGTCACTGCCCTTTCCAGCCATATTCCAGCACTCAGCCACCTCTGAGGATGGAGCTGAGGAGAGGAGCTGGGCAGCCACAGCCCTAAAGCAGCACAGGGGGACAAGGTGGCAGCCATGGGGGGTCCTTCCATCCTACTGGAGTGGCCCAACACACCCTAAGCCTCTTGTCCCTTCTATTTTTGCTGTTTTCATGAAAGCCCCCCTGCTCCAGCTGGGATCTTCAGCAGGAGCAGGGTGGCATCACAGGCACTCTCGCCCTCTGGCCCCACACAGCCCTGAGGCCAGTGGGGAGTGAGGGGGAGGGTCCCAGAGGGAAAAGAAACTGTTTTCAGGAACAGGCCCAAGTGCAGAAGTGGCACCGGGGGCTGCTGAGCTCTGGGCCAGGGGAGAGCAAGGCTGGTGCTCTTCAGGAGCTATTTCTGCCCTGTGCTGACACAGAGCACACCTGACCACAGCCCTTCATCCACAAACAGCTACAAGCAAAGCTGAGCTCTCAGCTACAGCCAAGAGCTCTCGTTTCTTCCACTGCATCTCCCAGACCCCCACACGGCCCTGTGAGACTCCATCATCTCCTGCCCATCCCAACTGCACCAGTCACAGGGCACTGGGGACCTTCTCCTGCCACAGCAGGATACCAACAGAGGATCCACTGGCTGGGAAGGGATAGCCAGGGTTAACCACAGATCCAGGCTGTTCACAGTGCCCTGTCAGATGGGATCAGGATCCCTCTGGAGAGCAGCAGTGTTGATTCCTGGCTGAGTGTGCTCTTCCCTGCCACGGCCGTGGTGAGCATTATCCCACTGCCTCTCCAAAACAGCATCTGCTGCTCTCTCTTCCCACGTTACTGTGACAGCTCCAGGCCAGCCTGGTCCCACTGGGAATTCAGCCTGGGCTGGTGGTGCAATACCCTAGGGAGGGGGGGTTGTTCTGCTGCTCAGCTCTGCTCCTGCTGCCACCCCCCAGGCCAGCCCGGTGCTCCCCCCACACCCACCACGCTCAGCAGGGCAAAGCTGAGCCAAGCCCCGGGGGCTGCAAGGATGATCCTCAGGCACAGAGTTAAAACTCTGTGGAAAGAGGATGCTCTGCCTAAGTGGCAGAGTAAAGTTTACTTAAAGTAAGTAAACTTTACCCTGTTTGTGAAAGTTCCCACAGATGGATGGAGAAAGGGGAGGGAGGGGGTCACGATTTGCCCAGATGGGTAACATCAATCTCTAAGAAACAATTATTTTGCTAATTTTAACAGCTTTGTTTCAATATTGTTTCAATAAACAGGGCAAAATATGTAACTACCTGTGCTCTGTAGGAAATAATTGGATGCAGCCACACCTAGACCCCACCCCAGGAAACTGAGGAAGCAAAGGGATACTTTCTGCATCTCCTGACTCAACAGGAGGGCCCCCCCAATAAACTTTGTTCCAAGCTTCCATTCCGCCTGTAGCAAGGCTGGAGTCAAGCTTCTGGCTCTCAGACAAGCCCACAGCTCATTTGCATCTCCCAAAATCCATCTCCTCCACAAAAATTATAAGCAGCCACTCTAGGATACCACTGGGAGGAGGGCAGGTTTTCCCAAACAATCCCACCACTGCCAGGAGACAGACACCTGGCCCTGAAAAGCTTGGCTGTGCTTCAGTATATTTTTTCCCTACCCAATGTGAACTGCAGTTACAACTGTTTTCCTTGTCACCATGGAGATGGTTTGGATTTAAAGGATGCTGTGGATGGACTGCGTGGGGACGAAGGGCTGCAGGCAGGATGGGGCTGGGGCTGGGCCACTGGTGGGAAGCAGTCAAAGAATGATTTAGGGTTTGATGGCATCTGAATGCTTATACTGCTATAAATCCTAAGGAATTCCTCTGGGCTTTTTTACCCCTGCAGCCAAGACTGGAATTGGCTCTGGCATTTATTCCTTGACAGCACTTGGATGTGGATGGTGTTGCACTAGGACTGGGGTTCACAGGACTGACAGCTTTTTTTTTTTTTCCACCCTGAGTATCCCAGTATTTCCTATCCTCCTGAATTCCTTGCTTCAGAAGGGAATAAAGAAAACACCACAAGGCTTCACTTTTGCTTTGCAAATTAAAAGAAAACATTGATTTCCTCCTCTGCAAGGCTGCAGGGTGAGCCTGGAGCCAGGCTAAAGGGGTATCCAGAGGGGACCTGGCAAGCTGAAGATAAATAAGTAGATAATGAGATAATAAGAAAATGGATCAATCTGTTTTCTGTAAATAATGGATAAATAACCTGAAGACAGAGTGTGAGTGTGCTGATAGCTGGGAGAGCAGCTCCATCCCTGGCTGCAGCTGTCAGAGCAGCACCATGATCCCCCTGTGAGCTCCTTCCCGCAGGACCGGGGGAAAGCATTCCATGGAGATTTCCAGGGATGCCACAGAGTGGATATATTTGGGATGAAGATGCCTGGCTGGGCTGGAGTGACACCCACAGCTGTGGAGTGCTCAGCACCCTGAACATCCCCCTGTGCCCAAACCCCCCTGCAAATCCATTCCCTGGCCACGGCCCTCCAGCCAAAACCCAGCGGGACAAATATCCCCGGGTCACCAGGGCCTGCTGACGCAGTCGGGGTCACTGCACATCCCCAGCCCTGCACATCCCTGAAATAGCAGCCTCCAGGGAGACCACAGCTAATCCCCCTGGCTCAGCCAACATGCCAGTGAAGCTGGAGCTGCAATCAAAATAGCCAGGCTGATCTTTGGGATAGTTCATTGGGCACAGCTGAGCTCCTGGCCAAAGCAGCACGGAGCAGAAGATCCCAAGATGCAGCTCCAGTCTGGCCAAAGTGGGCAACAGCTCACACAACTTCCCTCAGTCCATGAGAAGAACTTGTACATCAAAAACCACTCATTTTCCCTAAACAAGCAGAGCTGAGAAAGCCAGCAGAGCTCAAGGGGGTTGGACAAACCTTCCCAGAGAGCTGGTGCTTGTCCACATGGCCCAAGCCAACCTCACCCAGCACTCCAGAGAGAGCCCTTGGGTGCATCAGAACAGGAGCAGGGCTGCAAGAGCTCAGCTGATGCCTCTGAGGGAGAGATGGGAGCAATGTAAGGAGAAACCCCCCAGGTAAGATTAGAAAATCAGTTTATGTTTAAACCTTTTATCTTATAGGGAGAAAACATCTTTACTTTCTTTGTTTTACTTTCTTTGTTCTATCAATTTCTTCTTCTGTTAACTCAGTTGTTTAACCTGCACACCAACTGCTAAACCCATCCACAGAGCAGCATCTGCTGCCTACAAATGGGACCAGTGACCCACAATTACAGACTCTGCAGAGCCAATTCATTTATCCAGATGTTCCCATCGTGCCATCCTCAATTGAGCAGGAAATGATGGAGCTTAGGGGCATTTCCCTGCTAAATGCTGCATCCAGGAAATCATCCAAACACAATGCTGCTGGTGGTACAGAGGCAGAACCTCCCATCATTCCTCCTTGTTTCAGACAGGTTTCAAGCATCAAAATGCCTTGGTTTGGGGGAAGATCTGGAGAGAACAGGCTCTGGGCAGGTGCTTTATTTCCATTTCTTTGTCTCACACCTGGTGGAGGACAATATCCTTCCCCTAGGGCCAGAGGGGTGACCAGCCAGCTATGCCACCCCCTGCCCACTCCTGCTGGGACATATTCCCTTTCCCAAAAGGGGGATGGTGATTCCCACACACTTGCAGGGAGCAAGGGGTTGAGCCCACCCAAACCCCATATCCTTGCAGCTGATTTACTGCAGTAACTGAACTATTTCCACCCAATTTTTCCACCCTCCTGAGGGGACAAGAGGATCAGAGGGATGTCATCTCTCAAATAACCCTGAGCCATGTGTTTGCACGGAGCAAATGGACTCAGGCAATCAAATTAAACCCTGCAAGCTTATCAACATTTCCTCCAAGTGCCTCAAGGGTAACGAGCTCAGCTGAAGCTATTTAGGAGACAAACAGGACATGTGAGATGAAGAACAAGATGGTGAGGGCTGCAACAACATCAGCAGCCCTGGGCATTTCTGAGCACCAGATGAGGCTTCTCAAGAGCAGAAACCTCCCACAGCCTTTCAGCTCTCTTTTCTTCCCCTCCATTCTGCCACGGATCAAGGGGAAGGAAAACCCAATAGTATTGTTTAGAATCACAGAACAGAATCATCAAGGTTGGAAAAGACATCCAAGATCCTGAAGTCCAACCTCTGCTGGATACACATATGTGTGCAGGTTTTAATTTCACCCAGAAGAAAGGGCCACGAAGCAGGAAACCACAGAAATCTCACAAAACCTCTTCATTTTTGTGCAAAACCCTCATGGCACACAGCACCATCTGCTCCCTGTTTCCAGCTGACCCCCATCCCTGCTGGTGTCACATGAGCTCATTTTTGTTCCACCGCTTCATTTTCCCAGGGAAAGGCCACGGAAAGGCACAAGATGGAGAGTCAGCAGAAGGGGGAAAGAGGGGGGTTACTCCCTCAAGCCCTCACACCAACACACAGCCACCCCTGACCAGCCTTTCAGCTTCTCTCAAAACCATCTCAGCAGATCTACATCAGGGTGGTACCGAAAGATTCAGCTCTGCTGACTATCAATAGGAAAGAGCTAACCCAGAGAAAGCCCTGTTTGCAATAAAAATGAAACCAAACCCAAAGGAAATTCCCCAACAAACCCCCGCAGTGCAGCACACTCCCCACACGTGTGGGGTGTCCCCCTGTCTCCCTGGTGGGGCTGCACTGAGCAGGGATCCCTTTCCACCCTCCTCATCCCACAGAGAGGCTCCCAAGCATTCCTCCAGGGAAGCCAGGCTGCATCTCCTCTGCTCCCAAGCCGTAAATCACAGCTGACTCCCTGACACTGATTACAAACAGGAGGCTTAGCAGGCGGCTGCCACTGCCATACCATTCCAGCCTCTCCCTCTAGTTGCTTGGAAAAATCAACACACAACTTCTGGAAGCAGGGGCTGAGCCAGCAGCTCTGGTGGGACAGTTTGGGGTTCTCTCACAGCGAGGGTCTGAGGACATCTCGGTGGGTTCCGGGGTTTTCACGCTGAGTTAGGGGGCTTTGAACTGTCTGGAGAACCAGAGTGCTGAGGAAAAATGAAAAACCCCCTGGAAAATATGTCCATCAAGCTGTGAGGCACCAGAAGCCCCCGTGATGGGGATCCCAATCTGCCTCTTCATTAACCCATCAATTTCCAGCACACAGCAGAGCCATGGTCTTCTCCTACTGGAGCTCCACTGCTGTGTGGTGAAGCATGACCACCACCTTGACTTCCAAACCCTGCTTAGGCTGGGCTCCTTGAAAAACCCTTTAATCCCAGAATGGCTGAGGCTGGAGATGACCTCTGGAGATCTGCTTCACCTTGTCCAAACACCCCTGCTCCCGCAGGGCCACCTACAGCTGGTTGCTCATGACCATGTTCAGCTGTTCTTTTAGTATCTCCAAGGATGGAGATTCCACATCCTCCCTGGGAGATCTGTGCTAGTGTTTGGCCACCCTCACAGTGAAAATACATTTCCTGATGTCCAGAGGGGACCTCCCATGCCTCAGTTTCTGCCCATGCTTTCCCACCAGAACATTCTCCTGGCTCACATTCAACCTGGTGCCCACCAGAACCCCCAGATCCCTTTCTGGTTTCTCTCTGGGCAGCCCCAGCATGTCCTGGTGCTTGGGGCTGCTCCTCCTCAGCTGCAGGACTTTGCTCTTCCCCTCGCTGAACTTCAGGAGGTTCCCAGCTTGCTGAGGTCCCTGTGGACAGCAGCACAGCCCTCCCAGTTTGATGTCACCTGAGGTTACCCTCAGTCCCATCACCCCCATTGCTAATGGAAAGGTCAAGCAGGACAGTGGTGACCCCTGGGTGTTTGGCCAACGATCCCTCCAGGCCAGGCTCCAAGCCCTCCACATGTGCCAGGCTGGAGATGGGCACCCAGCAGGGACAGAGCCAGGGCAAGCACGAGTGACATCAGGGTGTTCCCCCAGGAGATAAACCCCAGCACTGACACCCTTCCAGCCCAAAGTGCCAGACGGAGGAGAGGGAGGAGCTCACTTACGCCACGGTCTCGTCCCAGTCGCACCAGAGGCGCTGGCCGATGCCCTCCATGCTGTCCTGGAAGTCCTTGAGGCAGTAGTGCCGGATCATCCAGCCGTAGTCGGCCTCCTGGCACGCCGTGGCCGCGATGAAGTGCTGGGCTGCAAGAGAGGCCGGGGCTGTCAGGCTCTGCTGGGCTCACAGGGATGCTCAGGTGTTAGCTTTTGTGGTTTTCACATTCTGGGCTGCTTTAGTGTGTAACTCTGGGCTTCATATCAGGGGATGGTGAGCTGAGAGAGCAGGGAGACAAAACAATTCCTTCTCTAGCTGGGGACCAAGGACAAATGATCCAAATCTCAGGCCCAAGAGCATCAACAATGGCAGAATAAAGAGAGAAAAACAAGCAGCATGAAACTTCATAACTTAAAGCTGTAATTGGACAATTAACTCCAATATGCAAAGGGACAAAAACTTATAAATGAGAGACCCTGTGACTGGTCATGCATTTTGTGACCATTTTGGTTCATCTTGGGTGTAGCCCTGCCTGGGCTCTTGTGCTGCCCAAGGTGGATCCATTGAGGCCTTTTAATAAATCCCTACTTTATTCTTTAACTCTGCCTGGCCTCTGTTTTAGGTCAGCCTTCACAAGGCATCAACAGCCCACCACAGCCCCTGTTCCCACACAGAGGTGCCTGCCAAAGCCCTGCTGACACCAGAGCAGCCCCAGCTCTCCAAAACCTCCTTCTCTGGGGTCTGTTCCCCTCCTCCTCGCAGCCCTGGGGCCCTGCACGCTCCCCGGTGCCTGGTGCAGATAAATCAGTTATTCAAGACATGCTGAGTAACTCATAAATTAGTAAGGATGTGGATTTATTCTCTGCTGATCCCCTGAAATGCCTTTGGACTTCAAATGTTCAGGTTTGGGGCTTAAAACAAAAGTAAGGGTGTGGGGGAAGCTGGGGAATAAAAGAACCCTGCTGCTGACCCCTGAAAAATGACCTGCACAGTGCCACACTTGGGAACAAATATCCACCTCTGATGGAGCACAGGGACAGATGCAGGGAAATCCATCAAATCCATCCCTGGCTGCACAGTGCTGATTGAATTCCCTCCTGGGAACGTGTCCCTGCAACTGCTTTAAAAACAGGGACAAAAAAAGGTGCTGCTTACAGCCTCATGCACAATCAGTGCAATGGTGAGGGGAAAGAGAAAGGACAGTGATGCTACAATGGGAAGGAAAAAAAATCCTTTGGGGGAATGGTTTAGTGAGCCTGGCTATAAATAATAGCTTTCCCTCGGTGCCAAAGTGCCAGCCAGTGCCTTTGCAGCTCCTGGAGGGCACTGCAGGCAGGCACCACATACCAGATCTATTTTTTGCTACGTGTGAATAACTCTGTGCTTTATTTTTATCTGATTTTTTTAACACAACAGAACTGAGCTGCTTATTTAGTGGCCAAGGGACACTACCATGGGACACCATCCCTCTGCAGCCTCCAAAATCCTCTGAGCACTTAGGTACCAGCATCCTATGGCAATGGGTGGGAAGCCAGGAACTGGTGGGAATTTGGGTGGGAAGGGCCCCCAGAGCCTTGGCTGATGTTCCTGGTGCAGGGCTCCCATGCTGCCTCTTTAGGTCGCAGCCACTTTGGCCTCACTTGAGATAAAACCATGGGATAAAACTGAGCCAAGAGAAGTTAAAGAGCATTAAACCCTCACTGCTGCAATAATAAAACTAAGTTTATCAAAATCTCAAGCTCTGCCTAGCTGATACCAGCCAGGAGCACAGCCTCAGCCAGGGATAAGCCCTGCTCCCAGATGGGAGGGTTTGACAAGCTGAAGTGAAGCATCAAGAGAAGAAGCAGAAGAAGAAGCAGAAGAATAAGCAGAAGCAGGAAAAGCAGCAGCAGAAGAAGCAGAAGAAGAAGAAGCACAAGAAGCAGCAGCAGAAGCACAAGAAGCAGCAGCAGAAGAAAAAGAAGCAGAAGAAGCAGAAGAAGGAGAAGCAGAAGAAGGAGAAGCAGAAGTAGCAGAAGAAGAAGTAGCAGAAGAAGAAGCAACAAAAGCAGCAGAAGTAGCAGAAGAAAGAAAAAGAAGAAAAAAGAAAGAAGAAAGAAGAAGGAAAGGTTCAGTACTGTTACATGAGGTAAATGTAAATGATTTGCAGACTGCAAATCTCAGTCCAGGCAGGCTCAAGGATGATTGATGGCCAGGAGGCTTTTCTGCCCTTCCCATCCCTTCCAATCTGGATGAGCCAAGGGAAGGAGTGACATGGCTGAGCGAGCACCAGTGTCTGAGGGAGGCCCAGGAGCCACCCCCGGGGTCACCCCTCGGTGACATCCATGCACTGGACTGTGAAGGACATGCAAATGTCACAGCCATCACTTGTCTGGACAAGCAGCTCGCAGAGAAAATGCTGCTGGGGAATGTGTCAGGTGCAGAGCAGAGCACAGCAAAAGGACAAGGAGAGCAGGGGAGGAGAAGGGATTAAAAAGCAGAAAGATGAGCAGCCAAGGGGATTGAGGAGCACAGGAGGAAACAGAGCAGGAAGGAATGAGTGAGACTGCAAAGCACAGAGAGAAACTGAGGAAGACAAAGCCACTTGAGGAAATTCAGCAAAAACACCTTAGCCTTGAGTGGAGAGAGGAGAAACACTGAGTAAATGATGGGGAAGAAGCAACCACAACCTGGCTGCAAGCAGCAGCAAGCCACAGAGAGCTGGTAGCCACCATGAAAATCTGCCCTACTATAAGGAGAACAAACCAACCCAAACCAAGGGAAAACCAAACCCTGGGGAGCTTTAAGCACTTGCCAATCACAGCAGCTCAGAAGATGCAGCTCTGGAGCTCCTTCAGAGGCAGGTGAGCACCTTGCTGTCCCCCCTGGCAGCTCCCCAGGAGCTCTGCCTGCCCCACCAGGACCTGCTCCTGAAGATGCCTCTCCCACTGCATCTCCCACACCTACACGTGGGCTCTGCAAATCCCTCTGCCCCAGGGCCTGGGGAAACCAGAGCCACCAGCCAGTGACCTTTTCCAAGGACACTGCCTTTTGGACATGGTGAAGGGCTCTTTTGTTCCAGGCCCAGCAGGGCCCGTTGTGTCAGTGCTGTGAGGATGGGCTGGGCATGGCAAGGCAGAGAAGCTCTTTTGTTTCCAGCTGACCAGGAGAAATGACTTTAGCTGTGACTGCACAATTTAAGGTCAAAGTGAGAAGCTTCTGCCACGTTTCCACATGGTGCCCATCTCACCNTCCAGGCCCAGCAGGGCCCGTTGTGTCAGTGCTGTGAGGATGGGCTGGGCATGGAGAGGCAGAGAAGCTCTTTTGTTTCCAGCTGACCAGGAGAAATGACTTTAGCTGTGATAAGGTCAAAGTGAGAAGCTCCTGCCACGTTTCCACATGGTGCCCATCTCACCCCACAGATCCCTGCTGCTTCACAGATTTTCCCCCCACCACTTCAGGCTTCAGGCTCAGGGTTTGTAACAACGGGGGGAAAAAAAGCAGGGAGGGATTCTTGTATCTCCTGGCTCTCATTCCAGAAGGTTTTCCTTCTGCCCTGCTGATGGAGATGGTGTAAGTCAGCTGCAGTGAGCTGTAAATAACTCAGCTCCAGAGCAGTCACAGCTCTGCCCTCAGCAGCATCCATCTGGGAAGGCTGCAAGGAGCTGCTGAAGACCTGAACTCCAAAAGCCAACTGGACCAAGGCTGAGCTGCCTCCCCTCTCACGGGCCCCATCACTGCCATTCCCTCAGGGAAATGGCTGCAGCAGTGCAGTGTTCCTCTGGGAGCACCCCACTGCAGCCATGCAGTACCTCCACAGCCCAGCTTGGTCTTCAGGTCCACAGGAACATGGGGAATCACAAAATCCTGGAATGGTTTGGATTGGAAAGGACCTTCAAGTTTATCCAATCCCACCCCCTGCCATGGGCAGGGACACCTTCCACTGCCCCAGGTTGCTCCAAGCCCCATCCAGCCTGGCCTTGGACACTGCCAGGGATCCAGGGGCAGCCACAGCTACTCTGGGCACCCTGTGCCAGGGCCTGCCCACCCGGACAGGGAAGAATTCCTTCCCAAAAGCCCACCTACCCCTGCCCTCTGGCAGTGGGAAGCCATTCCCTCTTCTCCTACCACGAGAATTGTTGATGAACAACCTTCCCTGCTGAGAGAATCCCTGATTGCCTGGCAAAAGATGCAACGTTAAGGACCCTTCGTTTGCCTCCTCACAGGAAACACCTGGAGAGCAGTGGTGAGGAGGTGATTGGAGGGATGGCTTTTGCAGGCATCCCAGATCCTCATGATTGCCCTGGGATTGATGTCCTGGAGAGTCTCAGCAAGCATCCACCAGGACTCATCTTACTGAGGGTTAGCTTCAAAAAGCCTGTCACACATTTATTTCAGCAGAAAAACTGTGTTGGTCCTGAATTGTTACAAAAATTTCAGGAAGAGGAAGACAACTGCCCTTTCCTACACTGCACTTCTCAGAGCTGGAGCCTGGACCAAGAACTCGGGGCCACCCCTCCAGAAACAGCTTTGGGGACAACACCCCTCTGTGAGCCCACACATCTGTCACAGTGATGGCTCACCAGCAAAAATCCCTGAGCTTTCTCTGCCAGAAGCATCCTACACTCCACAGCAGTATCCCTCTGCACAATCCCTTGCTCTCTGGCCTTTCCCCCCTCAGTGTTCCAGGAATTCTGGGAATTCTTGGGCTTCTCCTGCTGGGATGTGCAACCAACCCCACAGGGAGGGCTGTGGAGCCTGAGAACAGATTTGGGGGTTTCAGACTGGCACAGCAGGGGATGTTCCCATTTCCCAGGCATTTCTGCAAGTACCCCTGGTGGTGCTGGGTGAATGATGAAATTTTGACAACACCTGCAGAGAATTCAGCAGACCATCCAGCTGGACTGTCAGGATTTTTGGGGAGGAAACTGTTCAGGGCTTCATAGCAGAGAGCAGGAAATAGGCAGCTATTCATCCAAAAGCTGAAGCCCAAAGATGGCAGATAATTGCCAAGTGACACTGACAGCAGGGCTGGCACTGGCACACGTGGCACCAGCAAAGCTCTGGGCTCTGAGAACAAACACCCCGGTATCTTCCCCTGGGCTTCTCCCAAATTCTCAGAGCTCCCCTGTGAAATGAGCAGTGCTCTCAACAAGCCCCAGATGGGAACAGGCTGTTTTCCTCTCCTCTTCAAGGTGGGGGTTTTGCTGGTTTATTCAGAACAAGCCTCGTGGTCGGGACCTGGCTGCAGAATAAAACACTCACAGGAGGGTGGGGAGAGGACATGGGGCAGGAGGCAGAGGATGGGCGTGGAAAACATCCCAGTTTGCAGCCACAAAAATGGAACAACTGGCCCTTCCAGCATCTGCAGAGACCTGAGAAGGGTCTGGTACCCTCTGTTTAAAAGAAATCCTTCCACTGGGGCTGCTTCTGGCAGCCACCAGCTCAGCAGAGGCTTCAGAGCCTGCAAACAGCCCTCGGTTCACCAGGGAAAAACTAGGCTGATGTTCAGCTGGAATGCTTTTTTGGGACAGAAGACTGCAGGTGTTGGGGCTGGGGACAGCAGGGGGGCTGGGCCAGCACTGTGCCCTCCTCAGGAGCCACCTGCCCCCAGCTGCCAGCCTGGGCTGTGCCCCCAGCGAGCCCCGGCAGGGCTGTTTCCATCTGGGATTCGCACAGGGAATGGATTCTCCAAGCCCCTCCTCCCTGCCCGGCTGGCTCAGGACGGGGCTGGGATCCGACAGCAGCTCCAGGGGCTGGGCAGCAGCCTGGGAATGGAGATGGATAAAAGGGTCCAAGCCCTGCAGGTGATCATGGGGGAGCCAGAGACCTGCACGGGATCATCCTGGTCCCAATCTGCTCATGGATGCATCAGGAGCATCCTCAGGTCCCCAAACCAGGCAGCTCTTGCCTCTCCTGCCACGGCTGTGGCACTGTCCCTTCATCTGCAGGACTCTCTCTCCCAGGGCAGCCACTCAGGATGTGAATTAAAAGGGAATTCATGGGATCTGGGGGCTTTTATGTGCTGAAAGGGAGTGGGGATTTTCCAACACCGTGAGGATTCTGGAGGCAGAGCAGAACCTGGGAGGTGGGGGAAGATCTGCCCATCTCCAAGCAGGGGGAAGGCTGATCCATGATTTCTTGGACAAGCTGCCAAGGCTCACTGGGGAAACCCCCAAAGGAGAATCTCCCTGCCTGCCCTCTGCTCCAGGGGGCTGCAGATGGAGCAGCAGAAGGAAACCATGGAGCTACTGCTTGAACAGGGCACGGACACAGGGACAGAGCCCTGCTGGAGCTCCCTGGGGAGCTCTGCAGATGGAAAGCTCATCCCAATTTCTGCCTGTGCAACAGCTCCACTGCCACAAAGCCACACAAGGACTCGAGGAGAGCAGGATGGGGGAGAAGCCACTCAAGCTGAGAGGGGAAAAAAGTCTCGTGGCAGGGGAAAAACTTGAAATGGAAAGAGGCAGAGTTAGGATACAGCCCAAGGTGGGAGTACATCCTGCTGGCTTGGGACAGTGGACACTGGATCCAGGGTCAGCAGAGAAAGTCACTCCCTGCTCAGAGTGCTGGGGACAGGCCCCTGTTAGGGACCTGCTGTGTGGAAAACTTCCAAAGGGGCCAAAGGTTTCCACCTCTTAGGGAATGCAGCCCAAGATGTGTTGGGCCTGAAGAGCACTCTGGGCCCACCCCACAAATCACTTTTTCATATTAAGGGGAAGTGCACCCACAACCCAAAGGCCTTTAATCTGATTTATTAACTCAGTGTAGCAAAGGGGGGACTTCATCCCTGCTCCTGGAATGGTTATTCCCTTCATTTTATTACACTAAGCAAAATAAAGAGAAAGCTGCTTTTTTTCCCCCGGCCAGCATAAATGAGGTATTTTGCATACAGCTGAACATCATCATGAAACCCAAAAGGATCTCCCAGGTTTTAAATTTGGCACAAATCCTGTTGTGCCTGCAAAGGAAGGAAGTGATTTATCCCTCAAGCTGGTACTTGGATGATTTGTAGGCATTTACTTTTTGCTGGGTTGGGGATACTTGAGTTTTTGTTGCCATTCTATAGCTACTCCAAGCATCGTAAGAGGGCACAAAATAAACTGCCTAAAAATAACTGCCAGGGAATTATTAGTTGGAAGTTGAGGTAGGAGCCAGCTGCCTGAAAGCAAAGCCTGTCTGGGGGCTTTTGGGGGCCCAGAGGTACCACTGCACTGTGCCACTCCTCTTTCAAGTCCAGTATTTCAGGAAGCACCTACAACATCCAATCCATCCCCAAAGGAAAGATAATTTTAATTCCAATCCATGCAAGATTCCATGTAACAGCTCCTGCAAGATGCAGAAGATGGGACTGAAATGAAAATGCAAAATCAAGGTTTGTAATGTGCAGCCCAGTGCACGGCAGTCCTGCTTAGCTGGGTGAATTTTTGCCATAAAGCACTGCTGTTAAATAATATTAACTACTAAATACACTGAAATAGGCTGCTCCAAGGAACTGGATGAGGGTCTTTATCTCCTTGCCTCAGTTTCCCACCTGTCTTAGCATCTTAGCCTTGTTATCCATCAGAGGCTGCCAAGCACATTTCCAGGAATGGGATTTCTCTTACACGTCTCTAGACTTGATTCTGCAGAGGACAGAATGACAAATAATTTTATTTACCCACCAAAATTCACTCACTAGGTAAAATAAAATCAAAAGCAGCCGAGAAAGGAGGAAGGAGAAAAGAAATCAAAAGCCAGGCATGCTAAAACCCAACTGCTGGCTGACTGCACATCAGGGGAGGGAAAAATGTGCCATGAGCTGTTAGTTATAAAGATAATTATATCCTTGATGAACAGCAGGGTCTTTTGGAAAATAGTTCTTCTTGATTGAATTAATGGAGGAAAACCACAGGCTTTAGGCAGGCACTGGCAATGTCTGTACAGCTCTGACTTCGCCCACCCTGAGTTCAAATCATCTCTGGCCGTGGCCACCATCAAATCCCTGCTCACAAGAGCAGGGTGGAAGAAAGGAGAGATCCCCACTGGATTCTGTGCACCCCGAACCCAGGGGCTGAAGGGAACCACATCCCCTGCCTTCCCAGGGAGGACTGTGGTGTCCAGCACTGCCAGCCCAACACCTTAATCCAACGTTAGAGCCGGGTTCAGAGTTATTTTTAAAACATCAACAAAGCACTGGATGCCAGAGATGTCGGTTCGGTCTCAAAGCCAGGGAGAAAGGAGCAGCCACCACACTCCCGATCTCAGGAATGTGCTAAAGGCAAATGTACTCTCCTTCCACCCCCAGGATTATTTTTTCCCTCGGCTATTTCAGTTGATTGAGGCTAAAATAAGAACAGGGAAAAGCAACACCAAGGTTAAAAGTGCCTGGCATTGGTTTGGAGACAACACACTGTGATCCTGCTGCTTCAGGTTTCAACGTGTGTTAAACACAGATTTCCTGCTACATGGGACTAGCAAACATTTTACTGAATTACCTTCAAGATAAAAAAAATCACTGCCTGGGCAATCTAACAGATTTCCCATGAAGAAGCACATATTGAGTAAATATAAAAATCTGTTAGGGAGAAAACCAAAATAACCTCACTGTCACCTTGGTGCACCCATCACCGGCTGCACACAACGGCAGCTTCACTAAATACTTTCAGCACAGAGCTTCCAGACTGAAATCTGCTGCTGAGCCACGTGAGCAGTCCAGGAATCACCAGAATAATTTGTTTTCCTTTTCAACAGAGACTTCTTGATGTGGTTTTCCTCCCTTCCAGCTGAAGAGCACCCTGAGATTTTGCACCTCTCTGCAACTCTCCCACACACAGCGCTGCTGCTTTCCCAGCAAATGTTTCCTCAAGGACACAGGGATGCCCAGGGGGTGACCCTTGGCTGAAATCGGGGGGTTTTCACCCAGACTGCTGCCTGCCTCCCCACTGGGGTGCTTCTCTAAGGTGTCAGGATGTGTCTTCAGATCCCCAAAAGCTCATGTTTTAAAAGCACAGAAACAAGGGACTGAAACCATGAAGCAGCTTCATTAGTGGATGTGATGATCAAAAGCTGCCAGCTCTGTAGGCAGCACAGTGGCAGACAGGGATGAAGATTCCCTGGTAATCACCCACCCACAGCAGGAACTGACCTGGCAAACCCCAGCCATGGCTGTATTTTAGAGGAGAAAAAGGCACTGAGCTATCTGAGTGAGCTGAAACGCTGCATTTCCCCTCTAATGTGCTTTTAATGCTCCTCTCACTCCAACCCAGCGGTGCTTTTGGTCCTTGCTCGGTGCAGGGTCTGTGCTGGGAGGAGCTCTGACCACAACCACAGTTCTGGGGCTCAAACCTGCTCCAAACCTCCCTCAAAAAATGACAGAGCCAGACTCTGCATCCAGTCAGGGAGGCAGAACAAAGTCGCCAGAGCAGAGCAGTAACTCCGGATTCCCACCCAGGTTTTCCAAGACCTCCCTCAACTCTGCCACAAACCCAACGTGGATTTCCAGCCTGTGGAAAGGTGAAAGATGCCAAGCCCATCTTTAGCCATTAAGAGGTCTCATTTCATTCCATCCAGGCCGTGGCATTTGTGTTTGCATTACTCGCAGCCTCCCGGGTCAGCACGAACGGGATAAACTCAGCATCCTTTCAGAGTTAATAAATGCAACCCTACAGCTCAAAGCCAAGAGGCTTCCTGAGCAGATCACACAGCCTCCAGCCAGCCCACCAAATCCACCTGCCACTGCTTCCTGCAGGAAAACAACTGGCACCTACGGGAGCAGGACAAGAAATTACAGGGTGGAGGCAATTTTGTTTTCCCCATCCACACGCTTCTCTTTTGATGCATAGGAAGTTTTGGGTCCTCTCCGTGCCAGAAATGCTGTGAAAGGGAGGAGGAATGTTTTACTTTATTGTCAGGGATTTCTAACAGAGCACTCTGTATATTGAGGATTTTCTCAGAGAGGCAGCAGCCTTAAATTCGAGTTTAAAGGGAGCTTTAGCTTTTGATAAAGGAGGCACTCAAACGGCAATCAGTGGCTGGCATTACCGAGTGTGCTTTGGGCTGAGAGAGGACACAAAGCACTTTAATTCCTGTTTTCCAAGAGAGGTCATACAGAGTGCCCAGAAGTTTTGTTTTTAAGAAAGCATCTGTAGACTACACAGACAGTGCTGTACAGAAGATACAGGGAATCAAGAAGATATTAATGCTTTACTGATCTTATCTGCAACTGCCTCTTACCTCTCACAGTAATAGTTATCTACACCCAAAAGAAATCCAAGCAGCCCAGCACAGCCCTTAAACACCAAAATACAGCACAGAGCTGTGTGTGGTGCCAATCATCACTGCCCCAGGAGTAGCAAGAGCCTGCCTCATCCCCTCCTCCCTGAGCAGCCTCTGCAGGAGGCTGCAGCCAAAACCCAGAAAAAGCCTCATTTTGCCTTAATGGAAGTGCTTGCCTTGGGGTACAGCTGGATCCCTGGCCTGCTGAATGAGACTGGGGTTTTTAGGATGGCTGATTCCCTGACCATCACTACTTTTTAAAGACTGCAGCCAGTGGTGAAGTTACTTAAAGCATGACCTTTAAGAGAAAGGTTTTTCTTCCAGACCCTTCCCTTTAAAAAAAAATTTAAAAAGTCACTTTAAAACACCTGCGTCGGTGCAAATGACCATGATCTCTGGGCACGCAGTTGCCACTTGCAATTTCAGTGCAGCCCTGAGTGTGTGCAGGGCTGTAAAATCAGAAAGGTGTAAAAAGGGTGGGTCTTTTCGTTAAATGTGCTCAAAATACAAAATCCCAGGAGGAGAAGGTAGTGAAAAACATCCCCAGCACCAAGATTAGCTGCCAATGGGCACCTGGTTCGCACAAGAGGCAGCATCCTGCTGCTCCCGAGCCCTCTGGAGATGGAAAGGAGCACCGGGAGTACTTTTAAAAGTTACAGCTCCCCAGCCAAGAGAAGGGAGAGTCAGGGAAAGGAGACAGGGGCTGGGAAAGCAGAGCAGAGAGAAATCCTAGCTAGCAGGAGTTAGTGCTCCCTGCGCAGGGCTCTGCAGCCAGGAACGTGCAGCCTTTCCCTGCAACCCAGCGGGGGAATGTGCCTCGTCCAAGGGCACGGGCTGCTCCTGCCCTGCCCAGCTGAGCAGTAGTAAATAGTTAATTACATGGTGCAGATCAGCACATTATGTGCAGCACGGCTCAATGCATTATTCACCAGGGCTTGGGGGAGAAAACCGGCACCGGGGAAGGAAGAGAAAGAAGGAGAAATTTGTGCTGCCTGGAGGAGCACTTTGATTTTGCGGAAGATCGGCTTTAGGATGAGGGGGTGCGCTTTCCCTTTGGAGTACCTTAAATAAACACACTTTTACACAGCACCAGCATCCCTCCGAGCTTTTGCCGTGGGTACACAGGTGACGAGCACGGCACAAATCTCTACCTGTTGCACTGAAATGCCAGGAGCAGCAAAGAAACCGAGGCACGGTGCACCCCATGGAAACAACCACACAACGCCAGCGTTTCCAACCCCACCACCGGCAAAGCCCAGAACATCCAACCTCAGCTCTTTGAAGGGGCACTTCTGGCTGCCTCCTGTTCCCTGCGGCTCAGCAATGGGAAGATAGACCCCAAAGGCAGTAATTAAACGTTTGCAACAAAAGGCACGGACAGGACGCAGAACTCGCCTCGCTCCATCTCACCTACCAAGCAGGGAAACCCCGACAAAGCAGGCTGCGTCCCACAGCATCACCACCTCACTGATCCTGAGGCCAAGCGCCCTGAAATAATTTCTCCTTTTAATTTCCCTACTGCCGTGTCGCCAGCGAAGCCAGGCTGGAGCCTCGCCGGGCTTCGGGGAGAGCGGTGGAACCGCGGCGGAGGCGGCCGGGGCTGCACGCCCGCGCCCCGCGCAGAGGGAATCCCGGGGA
>VZRH01007180.1:600075-612073 GCA_013397555.1 Urocynchramus pylzowi | reverse complement strand
GATGGCAGGGGATGGCAGGGGACCAAGCACAGATGTGGCAGCTCAGGGTCACCCAGGCTGGTGTCAGGGATGCTGCAGGTGGGTGGAGGTGGCTGCAGCTGTGGGACACCCCAAGGAGCTCAGCTGGACCATGGGATGCTGGAAAGAGCAGGGAATTTTCTCCTGGGCTGGGGGAAAAGCCAGCACAACTGAACACAACTCTTCTTTCTTTTTTTCCTGCTAAATAACTTTGGTTTTCCTCCTCCACGACCTCCCTGTGCACCCCCAGCCCTGCTGCACCCCCCTCCCAGCCCCCCTTCAGCCGGGCAGATCCAGCCCTGCCTGTGGCTTTTCCCTCTGGATGTCAGCAGTTCTGCCAGCCCCCTCTTGGAATGGGAAGTGGCCAAATCAAGCAGAGATACCTGAACCTGTCATCCACCCACTCCTTGTCTGGACTCAAGATGTTTCAAAGCTCCCCCCTTTCTATTTCTATCCTCATTGTCATCCTCCTTTGAGAGGAAGGTCTATTATTCCCCTCCTCCTTTTCTCTCTACAAAAATGGGACATTGTTTCTTCTTTCTTTGATTTAAAAGCCAAAAACAGTTATAGGAAACTGTTCAGCAGATGTTTTACAGTATGAACCTAGAGAAAAAAAAATTAAAGAAAAAATAAAAGCTCTTGGATTTTGCTTGAGGAGCTAAATTTAGCCTAATACTTCCTCCCATTCAGGGTTTGTGTTGGCATAGGCAAGGCGTAGGTTTGAGCACTTTGATTGTAGTATTTATTTCTCTCATTTGCTGCATCCATGAAAAGCTGGAGCTAATGAAGCTCATTGAGGGAGGAGGTGAATCCAGCCCGAGCTGGGTCTCAGTGAGGTCCCTCTCAGCCCACAGGATGGGATTGAAACTGAATAATTCCTCATCCCGTTTGCCAGGCGTATCCATGCCCATGGCAGTGCCCAGGAGGGCCAAATGGGGTGAAACTCCAGCTGAGGTTGGTGAATTCTCAGGGGCAGGTTTACAGGCACTGAAGGAGCCCTGGCTCCTCTCGGTGTGCTGGAAATGGCACTCACTGATTTCTGGAAACAGCTTCAGTCAGCACTGCCAGAGCTCATCCCACAAACCTTCCCCAGGCTGGGCTCACCCCACAAACCTTCCCCAGGCTGGGCTCACCCCACAAACCTTCCCCAGGCTGGGCTCCTGCTGACTTCAAAAGGCCCAGGACGGTACCAGCTGAGTCCTTCTGAGCAGGGACAAGGACAAGGGCAATGTCTCCAGCAGGGTGAGCTCCTCCTGCCACCAGGAGCAACACCCAGAGCTGGGGCTGTGGGAGGAAATCCCTGCAGGGCTGGGAAAGGCTGGCCAAGGACAGCGTTCCCCCCTGGGAAATCCATTCCCTGCCACCCATGGGCACCACCATCCCAGTGCCCACTTGGCACGGCAGATCCAGGTGGAAAAAGGGAGGAAAGTCACTCTTGGATCTGTCCCAAGGGACTGGGAGGAAGCTGAGGCTGTGTTACCACTGCCTGGTGAGTGCTGGGGTGGCTCCCATCTGTGATGCCTTGTGAAGGCTGACCTAGAACAGAGACTAGACAGAGCTAAAGAATAAAGTAGGGATTTATTAAGAGGCCTCAATGGATGCACCTTGGGCAGCACAACTCCAAATGGCCACAAAATGCACGGCCGCTCACGGGGTCTCTCACTTTGATCAGTTCTGCTCCGTTTGCATCTTGGAGTTCATTGTCCCATTACAGCTTTAGGTTATGCAGTCTCATCTTTCTTGTTTTTCTCTCTCCAGCCCACGTTGTTTGTGCTCTTGGGCCTGAGATTTGGATCATTTGTCCTTGGTCCCCAGCTGGAGCAGGAATTGTTTTGTCTCCCTGCTCTGTGCAGAGAGCTCAGCATCCCCTCATGTGAAGCCCAGACCCACACATTAAAGCAGCACAGAATCTGAAAATAGAAAAGCTAAACCTGAGGCATCATGTGGGACAAGCCTTTGGAGCAGGAGTGCCAGCCCAGGACGCTGCTCCATGGCTCCTTCCATCACCTTCCTGTGAGCCGGGCTCCTCTTCTCGCCCGCTCTCAGCCTCAGCCAAAAGTTCCATATCCTGCTGCGGGGCATCCAGCTGGAGCTGCCAGCTGTGCCTGGCAATATCCAGGGAAAATCTGGGGAAAACCTGCAACTTTCCACAGGCTGGCACTCTGGGTATGTGCCCAGGGGTTTGGGTTTGGGCAGAGCCCCCGCAGACAGGGACAGATATGTAAAGCTTTGGAGTCATGGATCAGGCTGCCTGGAGAATCTGCCAATGCCTCATCCCTGGAAGTGTTCCAGGCCACCTGGACAGGGCTTGGAGCCACCTGGGACAGTGGAAGGTGTCCCTGCCCATGGCAGGGGTGGCACTGGATGGGATTTAAAGTCCTTTCCATCCCAAACCATTCCATGAGTCTATGACTCTCCAGCAGAATAAACCAGGGGTTATTCAAGGCAGAGAAGATTCCTGTTAATGAAGAGACAGATCAGAAATTAGCCCAGAGACCCTCTGCAAACATCCTTATCCCAGTGGAGAGCCAAGAGAGGTCAAAAGAAAAGTCTGTGCTTGCTCTCTATTGGGAGTTTTCCATCAGGAAAAGGCACACTGGGATCTTATTTCCAGAGCTGTAAACCTGGAGTGTCTCTCCTGGCACGGGAGCTGGAGGTGGGCAGGGACATGGGATTGAACGTGGCACTGGGCATCCCCAGCAGAGATCTGAGCTGTGCTCTGGGAGTGGGAATCCAGGCTGTGCTTCCAGACATTAATGGCTTGTTTGTTGTCTAAGAGGGTGGAAAACCAGAGAAAATCCGAGGCCCAAAGGAGCTGTTTGATTCCAATAGGGCACTGTTGGTGCAGCCTGGGCTGGAGAGCCGGGCAATTACCAAGGCAAACTGCCCCAAATCCACGGGCTCGGCTCTGGGGGGCTGGCAGGATAAAGCTCTGATTCATGGGCACATCTTTGGCTCCTTTCTTTAGGATCTCTGTATGTTCCACATGCAGACAAGCAGGAATGTCATTTTTTCCAGACTGCTTTTTGCATAAATTAGGATTGTTTGCTGTTCATCAGCTCACCCCGCCGTGACCCCTCCCTCCAGCCCTGCAGCCCCGTCCCCCTCCCCTGCTGGAACCCCACGGATCCACGCTGGCTCTGGAAGGGGAAGGCAGGCTGGGCCAGTCCCAGCTGCCTTTTTTAGGAGCTGCACCGAGGGTGGGCAGGTTAGTGAAGCACCCAGAGCGGCTGCAGGACAGTGGGAAGGGTTTTCCCTCTCCAGGGTGGGTGTGCCTGCCCCCGGCATCCCCGAGGACGGAGCCTGGGATGGGATCATGCCTTTGGGGTTCTGCAGCGCTGCCTGGGAGATGTCAGCCTGGATCCGGGAAAGCTGCTCGGCCTCGGGAGCGCTGATAAATGGGATGCTGCTGCTTCCCCTCCCACCCACACACTTCCACTTTCACTTCACATGTGGGACCCAGCCCTGCAATTCCCAGCCCGGCCATAAATAACCCCTGCAGCACCAGCCAGCCATGGGGACAGCGTGGATTCAGCCAGAACACGCCTTATTTATCCCCTTTCTTCCTCCAGAGCTCTGGGTGTCCTTCATGGAGGGGATGCCACACCCTGGGGATGTCACCTGTGTCCTGTTATCCTGCCTGAGCTCCCCTGACAATCGACAGAGGAGACAAAGGAGAATCTGTCCAAACACCCTTGGTGCAGCTCAGGAATTAAATATGAAAAGACACAGCTGTTCCCAAAGCCTAATCCTTGTCACAGACAAACTTTCCTTGACCTGGAACCGTGTGGAAAATAAACAGAGAGGTAAAGGACATGTTAATAACTCATTTCCACAAAACCCAGCCTCACTTTTCTGCTACCGGAATTTTTCCCTCTGCTGCTCGCTCCAGGATCAAGAAGTGTTTATGAAGGTACAGATAATTTTGCATTGGCTTAGATATGCAAATAAAGCATTGAAAAATGCCCAGTTTGTGTTCTGCTGGGAACATCTCACCCCTTCCCTGCCCTATGGGAGAACCAGGAGAGCATTTCCTTGGCTGGGTGGATGGTGGGGCCCAGGAGGGCTCCGCTCCCACCTCGGCCCTGCTGAGGCCACGGCACCAGCCTCACTGTCCTTGTGTCTGTCAGCTGATGGAGAACACAAAGGTCACTTTGAGACTGGGAAAAGGCCTCAGGAAAAGGAGAATTTCCCAGGTTTATCAGCTCCCCACGGAACCCACTGCAGAGAAACCTCTTCATTCCTACGTTGTCCACGTCCTTTCTCCTCCTCCTCCCCACACAGTGGCATTCCTGATGGGAAAGCTGTGAGCCATGAAAGGAGAGCCCAGGGATTCAAAGGATCAGCTGAGCTGGGCTGGAGTGGAGCCCTGAGTCCTGAAAAACAGGGATGGAACCTGGCATCACCCCTGGAGAGCAGGAGCTGGTTCATGGGTCCAGCTGAGACCTGTGCTGGCCACTGCTCCTGGCTGTCCCTGCCCTGGGGGAACAGACCCCACGAGGCCTCCAGGACCACCCTGAGTGAGCCACGGGCAAACCCTGGGCTCTGCCTTGGCAGCCCCTCTCCAGATGCTGCTCCAGCCCCCAGCTCAGGGAACACGGGTTCATTTGCGTTGGAAAATTCTCCGTGACCATCCAAGCGTTCCCCCAGCACTGCCAAAGGTCCAGCACTGGCCTTGTCCCCAAGTGCCACACCCACTCTGTCAAACCCCTCCAGAGATGGGGCTCCATCCTTAGGAGCTTTTTTGGTGCTCAACTCTTCCCCAATATTTTGGAGTCACTGCTTGCCAGGAAGGAGGAATTCCAAACCCAGGAACCGCAGCCACCAGTCTCTGCTGTCCAGGCAGGGCCACCTCCACCACAGCCAGCCCTGGGGACACAAAGCTCTGAGATGTGCACTGGTGTCCACAGAGAACTGCCAGCAATAACGAGAATTCCAGCTTCCCATTCCTTCCTATCCCAGCTCAACCCTCATAAGCTGCTGATTATTTTCGGGGTGGGTTTTATGTGGCATTCTCAGTGCGGTGCTAATCTCATTTTTTGAACAAGAAGCTGCAAAGGGAAGCAGTGAAGTGATCTCAATTCACCCCCAGCATTTTTACACGGGCTTGAGAAGCAGTTGACTTTTTAAAAATGTCATGATTTTTATCAAGACTTTGAATTCCACCCCGGCAAGATGCAGGGAATATTTTAACAGATAAAAGAAAATAAAAATATCTCTTGTTTTTTTTACCCCCAATGCTAATAGTAAGTTAAATAATAAAGAGCAAGTGATTAACTGGCTGCTGAATATGTTTTGAAATCTGGCCAGATGTGTTTGAGCAGGAATTGTTGGCTGATAGCATTTTTATAAATCTGATCTCTATTTATGTGCCTGCCTGGGAAAAGAGCACTTCTGAAATCTGGCTTTATAGTCCTCGATTAAATGATTCTGGATGAGGATTTTAATTTACAGTTTGAAGAGGGTGTGTGTGATGAAATTCTCGCTGGTTTTTTGTCTGAGTGTATCAGACTAATCAAAGATCCTTCTTCCAACCAAGAGGCCAAATTCTTCTTGCAATGGGAGAATTTGTGAGTAAGGACTGATTCCCCAGTTAATGTTGACAGAAATGAGAATTAATTTACCTTGTTCTTGCAGCTTTCAGGACTTTATTAATGGTGTGAGTGGGCAGGCACCTGCACAAGGAGTTTGCAATGAAAATGTTCACATTGGCCTCCAGAAAAGGGATCGGGTTTTGTGCCAACTATGCAAAATCCACAAGTTTGCATCTCAAGGGCTCAGGCTGGAGATGTTCTGGTTGGAACTTCCCTGGAGATGTTGCTTAACAGTAGAGTTAGAGGCAAGTGGAAACTTCTCACTTCCTCTTCCAGAATGAAAACGTGACCGAATCTCAGAATGCCAGAATGGGCCTCAAAGCCCATCCGGTGCCACCCCTGCCATGGGCAGGGACACCTTCCACTGTCCCAGGCTGCTCCAAGCCCCATCCAGCCTGGCCTTGGGCACCCCCAGGGATCCAGGGGCAGCCACAGCTGCTTTGGGCAGCCTGTGCCAGGGCCTGCCCACCCTCACAGGGAAGAAAATGTTGTTATTGGTGTGATTTTGGGTTTTCTCACCTCCGTACACATCCATGTATTTTTATCCATGTGGATAGAAATGAAAAAGGAATTTTTCCCCATGTCATTTCTCAGCCAGTCCTGACACCTTCAGATATTCCCTGTTTAAAGCCTGTTTTTACACAGATCTGATCTCCCTTAAAAAACTGGGATAAACCATGGATGAGCCAGTTCACCACAATTATCCTGGCTAATGTGGAGGAGACCCACGTGCAGCAGCTCCCAGCCTAAAAGAGCATCACAAAAGTCACTTTTGGTGCAGTTTAAGCATTCAGGATATTCCTGTGCACCCCAGTTTTTTCTGTTTCAGTGCATATCCTGCACCTTCACATCCAAGGTAATGGACATGCAAGATCTGAGCTCCTGTCTGATCCAAGGGTAGAAAAAGCTCCTTCTCCTGCTTGGGAGGGCAGAGATTGCCCCTTAGCTCGGACATTCAGCACCCTTGGGCTCCATACAGGAGGGAATTCATCAGGGCTGGTCCAGAGGGATGAGCTCTGTCCCTGCTGGCTTTTGAGGCCAGGCAGCTCCAGAGGGTGTCAGCACCTGGGTCCCAGATGTGCCCAGCTCTGGGACCACGGAACATCTGGGCACAGGCTGTGAGTCACGCCTGGGCTCTGAGCAGGGGCAGAGGGAACATCTCCCTGGCAAAGCTGCCATGGATTTCCAGGCACAGGCAGCTCCTGATCCGGCTGTGTCACCTTCTCCCAGGGCAAACACTGGGAAGGTTTCTGCAGCTCAGGAATCCTCATTTCAGTCTTTGGCCTGGGGTAACACCAAAAGTAGAGATTCAGGTGCTCAGGATCATTTTGTTGGTTCCTTTTCTGTGTCCCCAGAGTAAGATGGAAATGGTGATCCATGAAGGGCTCTGGAAGCTTCTCCCCTTTAGAGCTTTCTGATCCACGGGCAGGAGCACAGGGATCTCTCCCTGGAGAGGAACCTGGGGGCTGCAAGGGAGTGGAGCTGGTCTAGGTGACAGTTGGGGACACTCAGGACTGGGCTGAATTTTGCCCAGCTGATCCCTGCTCCCTGCCCAGCTCCAGCAGACAAAGCAGGAGCATCTCCAGGTGCAGCCACCCTCCCAGTGCTGCTGCTCTGAGCTCCCCCTCCCCAGGTGGTGAGGAGGATTTCTCAGGTTATTGGCAAAGGGGCTGTTTCTGCCCACACCATTGTGCTGCACCTTTCAACAGGAGCCTGAGTGCCCCCAAATTTAAGCAGCCTACGAGTGCAGAACCTGTGAAACATCCCCAAGACATCCCCAATTTGGTGAAACCATCAATAACTGCTGCAGGGAAACATTAAGGGATCGCTTTATTTTTTATGAGCAAGGAGCAAACCCAAAGCAGCTGCCATGGAAAGTGCAATGACTTTATGATCAATTCCATGAGCTGCCCGAAATTTAACCCTACTTTTTGTTGCGAGCTGAAGCAACTGGTTTGGGTGACTGATGTGACAGCAGTGACCCTGAAACCAGGCAAGCACGTGGAACCTGCTGATCTTCACGGTCCCTTCCCACCCAAAGCATTCCATGGCTCTGTGATTCCATGTCCCAGCCTGCCAGCTGGCTGCACAGCCACTCCACAGAGCTGTTAATGCCTGGATTCTGCATCCCAGCACCCTCCTGAGCAGAGCATCCAGGCAGGGACATCTTGCTCGCAGCTGCCAGCAGGGTTATCCCAGGAAGAGTTGCCCAGATAAAAATTGATTGCTGAACACATTCCACTCCTTTGGAGCTCAGATGTGACAGAGCCTTTGTAGCAAAGCCCAGGAGGCTGGAAACCTTCCTGGGGAGATGGAACCCTGTAAATAATTTCCTGTGTTAAAACAGATACAAGAGGGAGCCGTGCCTGGCGAGTCCAGCAGGTAACTGATTTGGGCCACCTGGAGCTGTGTCTTTCTAAATTCAGGACTAAAGGAGAGATCCATTCATCATTTGGCAGCTCCTGAAGGACCTGGGACTAGTTTTATGTGCATGAATAATGGGTTTTTTTTCTATTCGTCACTTTGTGCATTTTAGCAACCTCCTGCTCTGGGAGAGGGGGACAGGAGGGACTTTTATCCTGTGAACACTTGTTCAGCACATCTGATGTCTCTGGGGAACATTTGGCAGCAGGAGATGCTACAGGAGCCCTGTGCAGGCAGAAATAATCCACGTGGGAGCAAACACAGCTTTGGTTTGTACTTTGCAAACGTCCACTGTGCTGAGAGTACTCAAATACCCAGGGTTGTGCTGGGGAAGGAGTCTCCAGGAGTTATTCCTCTCCCCACACACTGACCCCCCAGCAGTGACAGCGCTCAGATGTACAGGCTGCTCGGTTGTTCTCGTGAGGGTGTTGCTAAATTCCCTGGAAATCACCCCCTCGTGCAGCCACTGCTAGCAGAGCCTGCCGGTGGCCGTGCAGCGGGGCAGGGAGGGCTGAGCTCACGGTGGGGGCTCCTTGCTGCTCTTCTGTTACAGCTCACTGCTAGGATCCCCAGGGAAATCCCAGCAGCTGCTCCCAGCACCCCGTTTTGTCCTGGAGCAGCACACACGGAACCCTCGGGGCCTGGGCTTTGCCCCGGGCAGGGGCTGGGCCAGGGCTGCTCCTGGAGACAGCGGGATGGGATCCGTGTGGAGCCGGGCAGGAGTTCCAGCCTGGAGCCCTCTCCTGGAGGAAAAGGCAGCTCTGCTGCCCGGAGAGCCAGAGAGGGAGAGGCGGGATGGGCACGTCCTCCTGCACCGGGATCTGGGGGTGCCACTGGCGGGCGGAGCTGCCTGGCCGGGCTGTGAAGAGGGAGACAGGGGTGTTCGGCAAGGATCCTGCCCTTCCAGGGCCTCTGGAGCATTCCCAGGGGCGTTACAGGAGTGAGATCACGGCACGCTGTGTTCGTGCCCCCCTGCCTGGTCCTGGCCAGCCGGGAATGTGCTCTCCTGCCCTTCTCCTGCCTGCAGAAGCCCCGGACACTTGGAGCACCTCCCTGGGGACTGGGCTTTGTGGAGATGGGGTTGGGACCACCCAGCCCTGGCAGAGCTGGTCCGGTGGCTCCCAGGGCTGCCCCAGCAGATTCCCTCTGCAGTTCCTCACGGAGGGAGGCTTCCCTCAGCCTTTAGGGTTCTAAAAGCAAGCAGCGGCTACCAGGGCACGTTTTTGGTTCCAGAGGTCCATGCCGAGAGCTGGCAGCATGTGCAGCAGGCTGGATCCTTCCCAGGGCGGGGGTAAGGCAGGAAGCAGAGCGGAGCGGGGACAGCAGCGGGGCCAGGGCCCTCCAGAGGAAGGGATTTCTGCCACGGGCACCTCGGGCACAGGCAGCTGCTGGGCTGGGGCTCGGGATCAGGGCTGCCACAGCCCCACCTGGCCGTGCCCTGCGAGCCTTAACTTGGTCCCTGGGCAGGAATAAACTCTGCTGCCGGGACTTTGGGGGCTGCAGGCTGGAGCCTCGGGTGTTTTTACCGGGCACAGGACCCAAAGGGCACCCCACGGCGGGGCTGGCAGGGCGCTGTAGCCATCCCCACCTCCAAGCAGCGGCTGTTTTGTTTCCCCAGCGCCGTGACATCGGCCAGAGGTGGCTCTTTCCTGGCGGGCGGCGTTCGCAGCGCCCTGGGTGCGGGGCTGACCACTCCCCCTCCCTTTGAATAGCAGCCCTGCCTCAAACACTATGGTATTTCCATCCTCCCCGGCTCCAGCGCGGAGAGCACCAGGTAGCTGGGAGGAGAGCGGACACAAGTGTGGGAAGCCGTGGAGGATTTAAAGCTTTTCCCCGGGTCCTTCAGCTGAGCCGTAAGTGGTGGGGGGAGAGGCTCTTTGAACTCTTTCGGGGTTGGAGGTACCTGTGGACATTTTCAGGACACCTCAGATGTGCTTTGTGGTGATTTACTTTTCCTCTCTCAATTTCCAGTTTCACCCAGTAATTGATTTGTGTAATTTCTACTGCAGGATCTTCTGTAAATGTCTCAGATGATGCTTCTCTTTAATAATTTATATATAGATATATGGTACATAAATTTTATATGGAGATTTAGGAGAACATTATTATTTTCCTCATAGAGGTGGAAGGCTATGTACTGGCATTAGTACAGCCAATTAAATTTGCAATTCCTTTGCTGTTCTGCATTGTAATTCGGTTTTGATGTAATTTGGTTTGGTTTTGCTGTGAGGGAGGGGAGATCCGAAGTGCCCAGGGTGGGACAGACAGATCTGGGGCTGATTCCTGCTTTGCAGGGATGATTGGAAGGATTTGCGGTGACCCCTCCAGGTGTTTTCCATGGTGATGCCATCCCCTAAAGGGCCCAGAGTGCCACAGGTGCCAGCATTTGCCTTTGGGAGAAGCTGGAGCGTGACAACTGCGGGGATGTGCTGCCATTCCTTGGGAAGAGCAGAATCCTGCCCCCCCAGCCCAGGCAGTGGGAATTGTGAGTCCCTGAGGAGCCCAGCCAAGGCCTTCCCCCTTCCCGTTGGTCTGTAAATCACTGCTGTGATGTGGCACTCACTCACTCGCTGCTAGAGTCACCCTGTGCGCTGCCAGCTGCCACCAGGGCTGTGGCTGGGCCGGGCTGGTGCCTGCTGCAGCCTTCCCCGCCTGCCTGCTGGCTCCATCATGCTCTGGCAAGCCTGATCTTTTGGGGGCATCTTCTGCTTGCCCAGGGGCTGGGGGTGTGTGGGAGCCCGAGGTGCTCCCCATCACTGGGATGTGTGCGTGTCCCTTGGCCTCAGGGTCACCACAGAGCTTTGGGGAGGGGACCGTGTGTCCCTCCAGATCACAGAACTCTTTCCCGTCTGGCAAGCTGAGGGACAAAGGAACAGGAGGTAACCCCATGCTCCCCAGGGTTTGGGGCCCTGTGGAAGAGCTGGTGGGATTTTCAGAGCAGGTTTGGGCAGGCTGCTCCAGGTGTCCTGCTGAAGGTCCCACAGGGATCCTGGGGGACTCCCAGCTGGGCTGGCCAGCCCTGCCCAAGCTCCTGTGCCAGGGAAAGGCTGGGCTCTGTGAGATGGGGAAGGTGTGAGAGGGCAGGGATCCCTCTCTGAACAGTGGACACTGATCCCATTCATTCTCCTTTTGCTCTGTCCCAGCTGAAGGCATGGCCCATGGCATTGTGCTGTGAGTCTACTGCTTCACAGAGGCAAATTTGTGAGTGAAATAGCAGCTGACCTAATTAACCCTCCCTTCACATCCTCCTGCAGTTGCCAGTGGCTGCCATGAGCCAGGGTAGAGCAGGGTGATTTAATGGCAACAGCTTTGGCATCCCACCTAAACCCTCTCCTGCCTGACCCGTGCTGTCAGCTCGCTGTGCATCTGCTGCGGCTGCTGATGGGGGCATTATCTTAGCTTAATTAGCAGCTGAGTAATCGATGAATGAGCAGAGAGCAGGAGAAATGGAGAGAAAAAGCAGTTTACTCCAAGCACAGAGAGCGAAGGCTTTGTGGGCCAAACTTTAACCCCTCTGGCACTCTCCCACGGCCGCTGTCACCCATCCCGGCCAGAGCCTGTCCAGCCGAGCGGGAAGGCTCCTGAGATGCCCTCAGACCTGCCGGGCAGTGGGGAGGGCAGAGCCCAGCTGGCAGGGCCCTGCCCCGTCCTCTCCAGAGCCTGAGCCCGGCACTCAGCGCCCGGCCAGTGGCCCGGGGCTCTCTCCGGCCCGGGGCTCTCTCCGGCCCGGGGCTCTCTCCGGCCCGGGGCTCTCTCCGGCCCGGGGCTCTCTCCGGCCCGGGGCTCTCTCAGGCCCGGGGCTCTCTCAGGCCCGGGGCTCTCTCAGGGGCGCTCTCCGGCCCGGGGCTCTCCAGCCCGGGGCTCTCTCAGGCCCGGGGCTCTCTCAGGCCCGGGGCTCTCCGTCCCGGGGCGCTCTCAGGCCCGGGGCTCTCTCAGGCCCGGGGCTCTCTCAGGCCCGGGGC
>VZRH01007180.1:571966-599883 GCA_013397555.1 Urocynchramus pylzowi | reverse complement strand
CTCTCTCAGGCCAGGGGCTCTCAGGCCCGGGGCTCTCTGAGGCCCGGGTCTCTCAGGCCCGGGGCTCTCTCAGGGGCGCTCTCCGGCCCGGGGCTCTCCNCGGGGCTCTCAGGCCCGGGGCGCTCTCAGGCCCGGGGCTCTCTCAGGCCCGGGGCTCTCTCAGGCCCGGTGCGTTCTCAGGCCCGGGGCTCTCTCAGGCCAGGGGCTCTCATCCTCGGCCCGGGGCCCCCTCACTTTCCCCGGGTGACCTCTTCCCGGCCCTTTAAGCGGCTCCCGGAGCATTTCCAGCGGGTGCCGAAGGGCCATCGCTGCTCTGTTTGCTGCTGCTGCTCTTTGTTCACCGCTGCACCTCCTGCTGCCCCGCAGGAAACCGCGCACGAGCGCTCTAAAGTTATAAAATCATAGGAAATGCGGGATTTAGTGCGGCCAATCTGTTCAAACCGTGGTTGTAAGTGTAGAGAGCACCCTCCTGTCCGCTGCTCCTGCCTTAGGGATGCTCCTTTCGTCTGAGGCGGTGCCAGGGGCTGAGGAACGGGAGGAGGTTTCTAAGATGCCAACAGATCAACAAGCCCTTCCTCCCCTGGGAACGGGGCTGGCAGGCGGCCTGGAAAGTGCCCGGATCCCAAGGGTTAAAGCCTGGCGGAAGGATGTCATTTCCACTGGCTCTTTGCCCCACCCCCTCAAAGATGATAAATTATTGCTCGATGCAAAAATGAAGTGGTTATCACCGAGCAGCTCTGGTCAGCCAGGCAGCCCGGGGAGAGTGGGGGTGTGGCAGGGCTGCTGCAGGCTCTTAAAGCCTTGATTCACCTTCTTGAAGCCAGAAATAATTTGGTGGGGCTGCTGATGCTGCCCCATCCTCCTGGCTTCTCATCAGACCCCACAGAAGAGGAATTTTCTCAGTTTACTGGGAGGTAGAAAAGCACCTGAACAGTGTTTGGTGGCTGTCCCAGGTGTGCCACCCTGCAGTGACACCTTCCCTGGGGCTGAGGGATGTGGGACAGAGCTGAGTGTGGTGCTGCAGCTCAGAAACTGGGGAACAGGCTGAGCCTCACGACTTGGCAGCAGAGCCATGGATGGAGCATTAAACTGGGAAACAGAGATGGGACTTGACTCTGCCACTGGGAAGTCGCTGTGGCATCACTCCACTTTCCTCTGCCTATCCTTAAACAAACATAAAACTAAAACATTGCATTAAAATACTCTGAAGTGTCTTCATATATCCAGCAGACAAAGCTCACTTTATTCTAATATTAATTTTTAACTCCTTCCCAACTTCTGCAGGGGAGCGTATGTTAATCATGAGCACAAACAGCTTTTCCCTTTTTAAACCAAGCTCGGTAATTGACTTTAATTTAAAAAAAAAAAAACAACCTTATAAAAGAGGAGGGATGGATGTTGAAATGAAATTAAAATTTTAATTTAGTTTAGAAATGACCCAAGAGTGTAATAGCTTTGGCTGGTACTTGATCAAGTCCCAAAATAAATGCTGGCTCTCCCACACATGTTTTCACAATAGGACAGGAATAATAAGAGCAAACAATAAGGCTGAAGTCAAGCTGTTAAATCATTGAGGATTTTACCAAATGGTTCAGATTCCCCTCTATTTAGCAGCTCTCAGCAAGCTGTGGCTCTGGATTATCTTGATGTAAATCTGCAGTAATTTCCTCAGTATCAGCCAAATTACCTGCCCGGAGAGCTCCAGCCTGGAATGGAGCTCAGCTGAGCTCCCTGAAGCATCCAGGGGAGGAGAGGAACTCTTAGGCTCTTATTAGAGGAAGCTGAAGAGAAGCAAAATATCGCTCAGCCATCAGGGAAACTTGCTGACAGTGAGAGATGTTTTGGGCTGTGAAGTAGTTTCCTCTGGGAAGTGGTGGAAGTTCTGTTAAAATTAGCCTGGACAAAGCACAGCAGAGCTCCCTCTCTGCTGTCTCCTCTTCCACACTTGCTTTTCCAGAGCACAATTATTGCATGCCCAGGATCTGCTCACCTGCCTTTTCCAGCAGGGCGTGTCACCTACTGGCTGCCATCCCTCCCATAGTGGGGGCTTGGAACGGTCCCTTTGGGGACTCCATGGTTCTAGGTCCTTTCCACAGCCTCCAGCCTGCGTTTCTCTGCCCTCTAACCATTGCCACCCACAAAACCTGCATCAGGTTGGGGAACTGGTTTAATTTGTGTTTAACCAGGACTTCTCTTGAACCCACAGAGATGGGGATGCAAATTGTCACTGGGTTTTGTGTTGTGTTCTTGCCCCTCTCTTGTGCTTTTTAACAGCTCAGTTTGGAGGGGAAGAGAAACCAGAAAGCAAACTGGCTCTAGATGTCTTGGAGCTGCTGTCTAGAGATGCTAATTCACCTCCTGCGGGTGGTGAGAGAGCTGCTGGGGCTGCTGTGCAGCTCAGGTTGAATCCCATTGCTGTTCCTGGCTGCCTGGAGCCTGTCCTGGGTGTCAGGACGGGTTTGGTGCTGCTGAGCTCAGCGCTCACCCGCGGCCTCGAGCAGCAGCGTGCGCTGCCTTGCTGGAAGCTTCAGCCTGAGAAAGATGCAAACGACAGCCAGCGAGGCATGAACGTGCTCTCCATCAAAGGGAGAAAACCCCACAGCAAACCCCAGCTGCCGCTGCACGAGCTGCACAGCAGAGAGCAGGGGACTGCTGTTTGACTGCTCCTTGGGGCCGTGAGCCCTCACCCTGGGACACGTGGCTGTCACTGCAGCAGGTGAACAGCCCCAGCTCTCTCAGGCTCCTTTTCACGCTGTCTGTCTCGCTTTGTTTGGCAGCATCAACCTTGGCTTTAGGGCAAGGCCAGCCCGCGTTTGCCTGAGATGGTTTCCATGTGCTGAAGGTCGGGGTCAGGTGTGTGATGGGCTGGGATTGAGCACCTTGCCCTGCCTTAGGGGATGCCCTTCGTGCCAGGGATGCTCCACCCTGGAAGCGCTCAAGGCCAGGTCGGACAGGGTTTAAAGCACCCTGGTCTCGTGGAAGGTGTCCCTGCCCATGGCACGGGATGAGCTTTAAGGTCCCTTGGAGCCCGAACGCTCTGTGCTCACCCAGGTTGCAGCAATGGGCTGCACGCACTGTGTCAGGCCCAGCTGCAGCTGCCCCAGCTGCAGGGAGGTTGAAGCCAAGGCCTTTTAACGCCTCGTTAGGGCGGGCTGGCAGGGCGTGCACAGATGCTGAGATTAGTTAAGGCTTCTCAGCCACACTACCTCGCACTCGGTGTGGTTTTGGGTACAGCACAAAGAGAGATGGGTTGGTTGTTCTTCCACCACGCTGGGGTAGTTTTCAGTCTTGTGAATTAAAAAAGAGAAGTTTGAAAAAAAAAAAATCTGCTGGTGTTCAAGGCAGAGTTAGTAATAACCAGCAGGAAATGATGATGATAATTTAATACTGTGCACATGCAGGTGTTTTGTGTTGGGCCATTACTCACAGGGCACGGGGGAGATGCTCTGGGGGTCCCTGTTTGCGGAGGTGCTGAGTGAGGCACAGCCAAAGCAGCTCTGCCCTTCCCCCGGGGGGGAGAACTGCAGAGCTCTGACAGCAGCACAGCCCCCAGGCCAGGACCAGAGGGAAGGAAGGCTGGGAGAGGATCCCAGGGCCTCCAGGAGATGTTCAAGGGTCCAGTGTAGAAGTGGAAGCTGCAGGTGATGTGGTTGTGCTGGTTCTGCTGAGAAGAGCTGGGCACAAAACATGTGGAGCACGAGTCTGACGAGGGAGCTGGGAAAGGGGCTCAGCCTGAGGAAAAGGAGCTCAGGGAGCCCTTTGGGAAAAAAGCCTGGATGTGGCACTTGGTGCCAGGGTTTAGTTGAGGTGTTGGGGCTGGGGTGGACTCGATGATCTTGAAGGTCTTTTCCAATCTTGTGATTCTGTGAAATTTCTGGCTCTGCACAACTCCCTGTAAGGAGGGCATCCCGGGGGAGTTCCCTGTTCTCCCAGGAAACAAGTGATAGGAGTAAAGGAAACAGCCTCAGGTAGCACCACGGGAGGTTTAGGCTGGATATCAGGAAGATTTTTTCACTTAAGGGTTTGCCAAGCACTGGCACAGCTGCCCAGGACATGGTGCAGTCCCCTTCCCTGGAAGTGTTCCAAACATGTGTGAAGTGGCACTTGGGATAACCTGGCAGTGCCAGGGTTGGACCGGATGGTTCTGGGATTTGCTGTAAGATAACTCAGGCAGGTGTTTGCAGCTGCAGTGGCCAAGCCCAGGGCTCTGCAGGAGCGCAGAGGGGCTCCCCAGGAGCTGGAGCTGTGTCCTCAGGGAGGTTAGAGCAGCTCCTCTGCATCACCAGGCTGGCAGCAGCCATTCCCACGGCTCCAGGTCCCATCCTACCCGAGCCAGCCCTGCCCAGCCCAGGCTATTCCCCTTCCCTCTGTCCTCCCAGCCCCTTGGAGTCACATCCCCCAAAGCACAGACAGCACCTTGGCCCTGCATTTCCATTGGCATTGCAAGGAGAGAGGGAGAAACACCCACAGCTCTGACAACAGAGCCACATTGCAGCTCCTCCACCTCAGCCACACAAATGGGTTCAGTGATGATTAAAAATCCCAGCTAATGAGCAGCTCTGGCAGGAGGACTTGCTCAGGAGAGTGAATCCCAAGTGAGGAATGCCGTGTGGGACTGCAAGGGAGCAATTCAGCAAGGGAAACCTAAGCCCATGTGCAAAACCAGAGGATGTGTCCTGAAAGCAGCAAAGTTCTTTGTGAGACAGACTGGTCCTGACAAAGCTTTCACAGGAAAGGTGTTGATCTCAACAAACTGCCTTTTTTTTTTTTCTCTCTCAAAAGAAAAAAAATTGGCAACAATTTCCCACCAATTCTCCAGCAAAGGAAATATGATCTCATCTTCCCTCAGAGCAGCTCCCTCAGCTTGCAGGTGATAATTCATTCCCCATTGTCAGGCTCTCCCCTGGTTACACTCCTGCATCTGGGTGCTGCATTGTTGATACAACCCCTCTAATCACAATATTTCCTATTAATCCAGGTATTTTTCCTCTTAACTTTTCCAGCCTAAACTCGTTAAGGTGGCAGTCTGCTCCAAGCTTTATACAGCTGTGGAAAGCAGGGATTTAGCCGGTGCTGTCAGTTTTTATGGCATGGAATCTAATGCCCATCTCCATTCCTGCAGGCATCTCCAAGATGATGAGTTATTATATGGACACAACCATCGGCAGTGCAGCTCCTTATCCTTTGGCTCGGCCTGGAATGATGGTAAGGAATGGACAGGACAAGGGGAATGGCCTTGCACTGACTGAGGCTGGGCACAAATTAGATTTTAGTAAGAAATTTGCCCCTGTGAGGGTGGGCAGGCCCTGGCACAGGGTGCCCAGAGCAGCTGTGGCTGCCCCTGCATCCCTGGCAGTGCCCAAGGCCAGACTGGATGGAGCTTGGAGCCACCTGGGACAGTGGAAGGTGTCCCTGCCCATGGCAGGGGGTGAAGTGAGACAGTCTTTAAGGTCCCTTCCAATCCAAATCTCTCCATGCCTCTATAAAAGACAGGAATTGGGGCTGGTTTCCTACCAGGTTGCTGTGATTTCTCCAGCCCTGACCCAGCTCGGTGCCATCTCCTGAGGATCCAAGGTTTTGGGTAGTTGAGGGCAGTCCTGAATCCCAAGTGTTTACCCAGAGCTTCTCTGACCCTCTGGAGCCTGCAAACCTCCCCTGGAAATGGGATCCTGCGTGGGATTTCCTGTGCTGGTGTTGGGAGGATTGTGGGGGAAGCACTGTGCCGCTGCCTGCTCGCCCTGCTCACCTCCATGGCACCAGTGGGCTCAGCACAGAGCAGGCCAGCGACTGGGCAACGTTCCTGTGCTTTTCTGGGGTGTTGGGACCACTCTGGTGCTGCCTCTCCCGAGCCAGCTCTGCTCTGTTTGCAGCTGATGGGTGGTTGTGAATAATAAAGGTTGCAGTGTGATCCTGGCACAGGTTGGGCAGGGATTTGAGCCTTTTTTTAGGAAAATCAGATCCATATTTAGGGAAATCCGATCTGCATTTCAATAAATCAGAGAAATATATTCAGAGAAATCAGATCTCTACTTAAAGAAATCAGATCTCTACTTAGAGAAATGACATTTCTAACCATTTGTCCAAAGAACTGCTGAGCATTAGAGGTCAGCTAAGCTCTGGGCTGACACCCCAGGCTGCGCAGAACTTGTGCTAAAATCCAACATTTTCCCCAAACTGGGAAAAAAAGCCCATCCTGAGCCATGAAATATTCCCAAGGCAGCTTGATAGCTTTCCTTTAAATGGTTCCGAGCAAGCATTTGGCTTTTAAATATTGATTTGCCATCAAGGAAATCTAGTCCCCCACAGGGAAATGGTAACAATGATAAAAAATTCAAACATCCTGCATTTATTTATAGGTATGTGCATGCTATTGTCCTCTTCTAGGGAGACAAACATTTAAATGCAATGTATTTATGGTATGGTATATATTCATACATGTGTGTGTCCATGATAAATATATATATAATATATACACACAGATGCACTTAATAAATATGGTGTGTACATATGTATACACATTATATATATACATAAATATATATGTATAAAATAGGTGTGTACAAAATAAAATGAAAACTATATCCTGGGATCATTTAATAAAGCTTTGTTCCCAATTTAAACAAATCTATGTTTCTAAATACCTCTATATCTATGTATAAGAAATGTAATTTCTTTATAAAGTATAAATTTAGCTTCATATACAACAAAAATAAATATGTAATTTATATTGAGTTATAAGCTAGGATTACATAGGTGTGGGTGTACTGTGTAATCAGTACATCTCTAATGTATTGTGTGTTAACACATAATAATACAGTATATTATGTAATGTTTGGGTAATAATACATTATGTTATATAAATTATATATGCATCTGTAGATTTCATAGAGGTGTATAACTCCTATACCCATGTGTGCATACCACATGTATGAACATATCTATGGACACACCAATAAAACCAATATAAAGAACCCAAATATAAAGAAAACAATCCCAAATAATATCCCTATCAATAGGAAGAGGAACATAAATACGACAGCTGGGACCAGGCTCCCCCTCATGCCTGGGCAGGGCTGTGGTTCTGCACCCCCTGGTGACCCCACACCTTCTGGGGGGTTTTGGGGCCTGCTGCTGCCTAAATATGACATTCCTGGTTGTGAGGAGCGGAACAAAGCCCTGCCACAGAGGGTGTCCCCAGGGAGACCCTGGAGCTGCAATCCTGCCAAGCTCAGCCTCACCCTGACCTTCACTTTCTCCTCATCTTGGTTTAAAAAAACCCTTTTTGGCCCAACATCCCTTGGCCAGATGAACTGGGACCTGCCACAGCAGGACTTGCTGCCTGATTTTGCACATTTCGGGGTCCTGCTCCCCTGACAGCTCCCCTCTGCTCCTTCCAGAAACAAGGAGTGCCCGGTCCCTGCGAGGATCCCTGGGTGACCTGTGGCTTCCAGGCCTCCTGCTGCCAGCCCCGGCCCTGCTGCCCGCTGTGGGACGAGCCCGCCACGCAGGAGGTGCCCACCGGGCTGGAGCACTACGGCACGGGTAGGACACGGGTGTGACACGGGTGTGACACGGGTAGGACATGGTGTGGCACATGTATGACATGGAGGTGGCACCTCCCCTGTGCTGGGGGGCTCGGAGCAGCCTCAGCTGGAAAAACGAGCCTGAATCCCCACCAGGCTCTGTTTGTTGTGTCCCCGCCAAGTGCCATTCCAGATTTGCTTTCTGCCCCAGTCCTGCCTTCATTTATTGGGGTTTTTGCCCTGAGTGTCACCCTCAGGCACAGCATCACCAGGCTGGTACCTGCCTTGATGGTGCCAAGGGTCTCCCTCAGTGAAGATTGGCCCAGCAAGACAAAAAAACCCTTAAATTGGGGGTTTTGTATCTACTATCCTCCTGTTGAAGTGATGCTGAAGGGTGGGAGCTTCCTTCTTCCCTGCCATGGTGTGGGAGTGCTCCTCTCCCCTCTCAGCTGGTGATTTTGCTGGTTTTTGGAATTTTGGAGTTCTGTGTGCACCTCCCTTGCATGTAGGGGCAGCAGCCCTGCCTGCTGCTCCCTGGGGTCTCTGGGAGGATCCCGTGGGCAGGGTGCACCTGCCAAGCTGCTGGCTGCACCCTCTGCATTTCTCCTGGCATTTGCAGGACTGATGTCGTGGCTCCTGGTTAGTGGCTTTGCAAAGTGGCATCCATGGAGGCTTCCAAGGAAACAGGGATTCCCAAATTCCCATCCACTCTGCTGCTAATTTTGGGTCTCTTGTAACTCAATGCTTTGCACTGGCACAGGGTGCCCAGAGCAGCTGTGGCTGCCCCAGCCCTGGAAGTGTCCAAGGTTGGGACACTTGGAGCAGCCTGGGATAGTGGAAGGTGTCACTGCCCATGGCAGGAGGTGGCACTGGATGGGCTTTAAGGTCTCTTCCAACCCATTTCTGGGGTTTTTTGATTCCTTGGGAGATTGGTGGTCACCAGAGCTGGAGAAGAGAGGCCATGCTAAAGCATCAGCCATCAGCTAAAGCAACTCCCTGCCTGGGCCCAGGGAATGCCATCCCTGCCTCTGCTCAAGGAATGGCATCCCTGCCTGGGCCCAAGGAATGCCATCCCTGCCTCTGCCCAGGGAATGCCATCCCTGCCTGGGCCCAGGGAATGCCATCCCTGCCTCTGCTCAAGGAATGCCATCCCTGCCTGGGCCCAAGGAATGCCATCCCTGCCTCTGCCCAGGGAATGCCATCCCTGCCTGGGCCCAAGGAATGCCATCCCTGCCTGGGCCCAGGGAATGCCATCCCTGCCTGGGCCTAGCTGATGTCTCCTCCTACACCTTTAGAGTTTGGAAGTTGTTAGAAAAGCACCAGTATCTGATTCTTGCCCCAACAGATGAATTTTCATGCTGAGCTTGCACTTTGGGCCGTTTCTTGTGGCGTGGAAGGTGGGTGCAATGAGATGAGCTTTTTGGTTCCATGGAAGCCAGCCCAGCCTGGGATTCCAGGACTCCTGGAGGAGCAGCTGGCAGGGCAGATGTTCTCTGGCCTGGGCTGGGTGAGGAGGGAGCAGCCCAGGGCTCAGGTACCCCCAGCACAGCCTGGCCACAGAACCAACAGAAAGAGCTCAAGTTGCACAAGGTGACCTTTGCCAAGGGCCAAGATGAAGTTTGTGTTTCACTGCAGTCCCACGTAAGCCTGTCCTGAAGCCCTCAAATCCCGTGTAAGCCCCCCCTGGCACGTGCTGCTCTCCTGTGAGCGCTCCTGCTCCTTAGTGGTGCTCGCTGGCCCCTGGGGAGGGAGAGCCCTGATGTTCAGAGACTTTCTGCAGCTGAGGAGTTCAGCAGAGCCAGTGACTGCTGGGTCAAATGTACAGCTTGAAATCTCTCCTTGGCAAAGGTTCAGGCATTTGGGTTTTTTTCCTTTCTCCTTTGGTGAGCACTTGAGTGTGAGCAGGAGGTGGACACAGAGAGCTGTGCCTGTGGCCGGAGCAAAGCCCCTCTGCTATTCCCAGGCATCCTTATTCCATATTTGCTCAACTCCTGTGAGTGACCTCTCTCAGAGTGATGTCAGCTCTGCTGTGATGAAATCTGCCCTGGCAGCATTTGGATTTGCTCAAACATTTTGCAAGTCTGTGCCTGTAAAGTTTTTTTAGGGTTTTTTTCCCCAACCCTGTCCCGTTTTCTGTGAAAGTGCTCTCTCCAGGGACCAACATATCTGCAGCCCTGATCTTCCTTACTCCACCATGGCTCTGTGAACTTTCTTGTTGCAGAGGCTGGAGCCTGCCTCAAACATTAGTGAAGCCAGGGAAAGAAATCCAAGCTGTTGCTGTCTTCCACAGGTTTTGATCCAGCTTTTAGTGAGTTGGGATGAGCAGGACAGGCCCCTGGGTCTCTTGAAATACCTAAACATTTCTTTTCAGTTCTTCCTGTTGCAATGCAAGGTGCTCTTTCTCTGATTTGTTTTTTCATGTTGCTGGTTCTTCAGTCTAGAGCAGTTTCTAATTTTAAATGAGAGGAAACTCTTATTTGTATATGGGGCCAGGAACAGCCTTTCATTTCTCCTTTGTGTCTCAGCTGCACATGAAAACCATTTGTCATCTATTCTTCTGCTGCACCAGAGGCTATTTTGGTTTTCATGGTCTTGATGTTGGTGAAAGAAACAAGTCAACAAGGAAAATGCAAGTGTGAATATATCCTCCTGCAATAGAAACCCACAACATTTCTAAGAGTTTGAGGGCTGCTTGCGTTTAGGGAAGATGCTTTGCCTTTGAAGCTTGAGCAAGTTTATTTACACTGTGCTTGAAGCTGATAAGATTATTCTGTGATATGTATAAAGGAAAGCCTGATGTGGGTTTAGCTCACAGATAAAGCAAGAAGGGGTGGAGTTTTCTTGTCTTGAAAGGCCAACATTTGAAAATGGACTGGAGTTCAGTTTGATTTGTCAGCTTGTAGCACAATGTGTGATGCACATGTTGGGAATGTCAGTGCCCAGGGATCACCGCAGGAGGGAAAGACCCAGCCCAGGGGGGACAGAACAAGGCCATCCAGAGGGGAGCTGCTCATGGACAGGAGCTCTGCTCCCTGGCATCAGGTCTGTAAAGGCACCTTGACTGCTCCATCTGCCACCCAGCTGCAGGTGCCCTGTGCCTGCCCAAAGCGCTGCTGGAAGCCACACTTAGCACCTTATGGTGAACTCATATGGAAACAGGATCCTAATGTTCATCCCTGGGAATATTTTTTGGATTATACAAGGTTAGGTGTAAAACTGGAGTAGAAGAAAAGATTTGCTAGTGGCATTATCAAAGTATTGTGGGGCTCTGAACAACCTGATCTAGGGGGTGGCATCCTGCCCGCGGTGCAAGGGTTGGAATGAGATCTTTAAGGTCCCTTCCCGCCCAAACCACTCTGGGATTCTGTGATTCCATGACAATTTCAGCATGGACACAGTGCTGGCTGTGCTGCCTTTAGGAGCCAAGGCCACTTTAACAGCCCCTTCCACTCAGAGTGGGTTTGTTTTCCTTACTGATAGGAGAGATAAAACTGTTGTTAATGGCGAGTGAGGGATGGAAGGACTCCGACTGCAGCGGAAGAGGTTTCTACAGCTGTTGTGCTGAATTAGCATCCTTGGACTGAAGGTATTCCCAGCCTTTTGGATACCTCTGAAGCATTTGGGGGGTGCTCCTGGCTTCACTGAGAAATGGATCACAGAATCCTGGGATGGCTGGGGTTGGAAGGAACCTTAAGGATCATCTCATCCCAGTGCCCTGCCACTGGCAGGGACACCTTCCACCAGAGCAGGTTCCTTAAGCCTTGAACCATCCCAGGGATCTTTTGGAGAGCACAAAGCAGAGCTGGTGCTTCATGGGCATCAAGTCCTCGCAGCCTGGGCTGCCCTGGTGTTGGGCTGGCTTGGCCAGCAGAGCCAAGGCCTTGCAGCTGGAGAAACACCTCAGTGTGCTCTGTCCCCACACCAAGCAGGGGTGGACCCTGTGATCCTCCTCCCAGCCCGGCTCCCAGCCCAGCTGGGGCCGCGGGCCGGGGTCCCAGGGGGCCACCCACATCCGTGGCCAAGCGTCCCTGCTTTCCCCCACGTGTCCCCCTCCTTCGCCTGCTCTTCTCCCGGTGGAGAACCCCGCAGGAAAACATTTTCTGTGAGCGCTTTCTGGGCCGTCTTCCAGGCCCACGCTCTGAGGAAGGGGGCTTGGGGAGGAGGAGGAGGAGAAGGGGGAAGGTAAAGCTGACCAGGCTCGGCCCGATGGCTTCTCCAGCTGCAGAGCATTTTCTGAGCGAAGCTTTTTTTTTTAAATCTGCCTTTTTTTTTTTTTTTTTTCATGTCCTTTTATCCTATTTTTAACTGTGGCCTCCTTCCTTTTCTCAGCCTCCTCCAACACTTCCCCCTCCCCTGTGCTGCGCTGCCTCCCCCGCACGCTCTTGCTGAGATGAATGGGCGCCTTCTCACAGGGCATGCACAGCTGCTGCTCCTGCCTGCAGGACAGCCAGCCCTTCCCAGGGCCGGCCAGCCCTTCCCTGGGCCAGCCAGGCTCACCCCTGGGCCGGCCAGGCTCACCCCTGGGCCAGCCAGGCTCACCCCTGGGCCGGCCAGGATCACCCCTGGGCTGGTCAGGCTCATCCCTGGGCTGTCCAGGATCACCCCTGGGCCGGCCAGGCTCACCTCTGGGCCGGTGAGGATCAGCCCTGGGCCAGACAGGCTCATCCCTGGACCAGCCAGGCTCACCCTTGGGCTGGCCAGGCTCATCCCTGGACCAGCCAGGCTCACCCTTGGGCTGGCCAAGCTCACCCCTGGGGTAGCCAGGCTCACCCCTGGGGTAGCCAGGATCACCCCTGGGCCAGCCAGGCTCACCCCTGGGGTACCCAGGATCACCCCTGGGCCAGCCAGGCTCACCCCTGGGGTAGCCAGGCTCACCCCTGGGCCGGCCAGGCTCACCCCTGGGGTAGCCAGGATCACCCCTGGGCCAGCAAGACTCTCCTCACCCTCTTTAAACAAACAGGAGCAGGCAAAGGAGGATGTGCAGGAAGGTGCAGGGAAGCAGGATGGGGGGAAATCAGGGTAAGCCTGATTTCCAGGACCTGGCAGTGCTGGGGGAGTGGTTGGACTGGATGATCTTAGAGGAAGGTGCAGGGAAGCAGGATGGGGGGAAATCAGGGTGAGCCCCACAGGGAGGGATGCACTGGATGGGAAATCATTCCATGGCTCAGAGAAAGCCCTGGACAAAATCCTGCCCTTCCCAGCCTGCTGCAGCATTCCCTGATCCACAGCTCTCCCAGGCCAAGGGCCGAGTGAGGCTTCTGGGCTCTGGTGTCACCCTCTGGCCGCTGAGGTGACACAGCCTCTCTGGGTCTGGAATGGGGGTTTTTCAGTTTTCCTTTGTGGATCTTTGGGTATTCCATGGGCTCCAGCTGAAGGCCAGTCCAGCTGCTGTGCTGGGACACTCTGGGCTGCTGAAGCACACCCATCATTTTCTCTGTTAAGGGCACTTTCCAATCTGTTGGTGGAGAGAGGAGATCCCTCCACACCTTGGGAATGAATTGCAGGGCTGTGGGATGCCTGTGGTGTGTTTGAATCTGCTGGGGAGCATGACCTGCTTTGCTCTCAGGTCAGTGGGAGCTGGAGTGCCTGGTTCCTGTGGATCCTGTTGTTTCCCAGGTGAGGAGAACACACCCAGGGGTTCCTGTGACACTCAGGGATGCTGGGACCTGCTGCAGCTCAGCATTTGGAGAGGATTATTAGCACTGAGGCAACAGAATGACAAAAATCCAGGCTTTCAGTTTTCCATTTGTTTCCTGCCTGACTCTGGAAAATTCCCTGTGCTGCCTGTCCAAGACAAAACCCCAGGGAGCTCCCTGTGCCTTGGTCATCAGCAGAGAATGAGCTCAGAGCTCTTTTCCCACTTGAGCTGCAGAGTCAGCTGGGGATGAGGGATCGTGCTCGGAACAGGGCACTGGGCCCTGGGACGAGGCTGGGGGAAAGCTGGACTGTGGGTTTTGGGAGAAGCCTGGAGATTTGCTGGGATTCTGAGGTATAACAGGGGGATGGGAGCTTAGCAAGAGGCAGAACTCAAATTTGGCAGCTGTAAAAATGAGCAGCAGCGCTGAGAGCTCCGGTGTGCCTTGGGGAAGGGACAGTGGGATGTCCAGGAAGAAGGGAGCCGAGCCACAGCCTGGCCAGGGTTTCCGTGGTGCCTTGAGGCTGCCTGCAGAAGAGGTCTCAGTCTGGGGTGCCCTTGGAGCAGCACTGACCCCTCTACAGGGATGGAGTGAGCTGGATGTACCTGCTGGAATTTCCAGAGGAGGAAACCATCCTGCACCACCAAACACTTCAGACAAGCCACACAAAGCAACAGGGGGTGAGGGGGTTGTGGTGTTTGAGCCTTCCCAAGAAAATTCCTCAGAACTGTGATTTGTGGGGACACTGGGCAGCAGAGCACCCTCTCCAGGGGGTTCGGTTGCCCGTGGCCAGCCCTTGTAGCAGCGCTTAGTGGGGCTTTGCTGAGCTGGTGAGGAGCAGGGAGGGCAGCAGAAGTGAGGAGAGATATTTGGAGCAGGCTTCCCAGAGAAGTGGTGGAATCCCTGTCCCTTGAAATGTTCAAAAAACCTGTAAATGTGGCACCAGGGGACACAGTTTAGTGGTGGACCTGGCAGTGCTGGGGGAGTAGTTGGACTGGATGATCTTAGGGGGTTTCTCCAGCCTTTAGGATTGTCTGATTGTGTTTCCTCCCTGGATGGACGACGGGATGCCAGGAGAGCACAGAGGGCAGGCAGAGGGGCTGTGGGGAGCGGGGAATCCAGGACCCTGCAAACAGCCTGATCCTTTCAGCTGCTGGCAGTTCGGAGCACCTCTCTCTCCCTCCAGATGTTCCTTGTGTTTATGGCTGCTGGAGCAAGAGCCTGAACTCTCTCATTAATGCGTTTCTCTCTCTCTCTCTCCCTCACATCGAAGCCAGAAGTCTCAGCTCCGAGGCTGCAGCTGGGAAGGAGCTGGGGTGAGGGGTGGGAGAGGGGAGGGAGGGTGCGCCAGCCTCCCGGCCCATTCAGCTCCCCCTCTGCTCCCCCCCCGAGTCCTCCCAAAATACACATGCCCTGCAAAAAGAAAAACACTGGCAGATTTTTTATTTCAGAAAGTAAACACTTAGGCCATGGGGGTCTGGAGGTTATGGGAAAAGAGGAAACCATTGGGCTAATCAGGCCGGGACACACTTCCCCTGCTGAAATAAAGCAGAAATCGCTGCCTCACAGGGCGCCGCTGTGGTTAACCCTGGGGCTGCCAGTGCCATGCAGCATTTTCCCTCAGTCCCTGGGATCTGGTGCCTTGTGGATCACTCTGGTGCTAACAGTGCTGGGATCCCAACTCTGCCCACTCGTTTTCCCTCAGTCCCTGGGATCTGGTGCCTTGTGGATCACTCTGGTGCTCCCAGTGCTGGGATCCCAACTCTGCCCACTCGTTTTTCCTCAGTCCCTGGGATCTGGTGCCCCATGGTCAACCCAGGGGCTGCCAGTGCTCTCCATGGAGAGCTCTCCCTCAAGCCCTGGGATTTGGTGCCTTGTGGGTCACTCTGGGAGTGACCTGTGCTCTGTGGGTCAGTGCTGAGAGCTGGATCCTGCCCACTCGTTTTCCCTCAGTCCCTGGGATTTTGGGGCTCGTGCTTAACCCTCGGGCTGCCAGTGCCATGGGGCTCTGTCAGCTGGACCTTGCCTGCAGGTTTTTCCCTCAACCCCTTGCTTTTGGTACCTCATGGTTTACCCTGGTGCTGCCAATGCTGCAGAGCCCTGGGAGCCCAGAGCTGCCCACATGTTTTCCCTTAATCCCAGTTTTTGGGGTGGACAGAGAACCAGCGCTCCACAGCAGTCCTGTGGTCCTTTGGGAATGAGCTGTTGGGAATTTTTAGTAGGAAATGAATTTTTTTCTCTGGTTTATGAGCCATCCTATAGAATTTCATCATTATTCTTGCCTGAGAACTCTGCCTGTCGGCTGCAAACCTCTGCAGAGAGGAAATCTCTCTCTGCTTGGATCAGCGGGATTTGGGCAATTTCTGCAGAGCTTTGAAAGGTTTTCAGAAAGCTCCATTTTCCCATCCTTGCCAGATTTGCATGAGGTGTATAAATGATTAGATCGTGGATTCTTTGGTCACAAACCCTCCAGGGAGGGATCCTTCCTGCTCTCTTTTACTCCAGTGTCTGCAGAGCACATGGAGTGTGGGATCTGGCCAGGAGATGGGAGACCCTTGGTGCTCCCACAGGAGTGGGAATGGTCCCAGCCCAGGTCAGAGCCCAGGGGCCTGTGTACCAGCTCACAAAGAGATCCCAATTATCCTTCTCAGAGCCTGGCCTTGGACTTCCCAGCTCCTTTCCCATCCTGAGCTGTGCACTGGGAATGGGAATAGCAATGGGTGTCACTCCCAGCTCCCACACCTTTTGCAGCTCTGTGTGTTTTTGGAAAGACTGGATTGCTAAGCAGAACATTTATAAATGAATATTAGAGACTGGCCATTGCTGGGAGCAGGGTCTGTTCCATCAGACCTTGCCCCAGGAATTGCTGACTCCCTTTGCATCCTGCCAGGCCGGGATTGTCAGAGAACCCAGGGAGACTTTGCCCTCAGGAATTCCAAATCGTATCCCGATGCCCACACTGCCGTGTCCCTGGGGGAGTTCCCAGCACCCTGAGTTGTCCCTCAAGCCTTCCCTCTGCCTGAGCCACTGAGCAGGGCCTGAAAGCAAAAGCCAGCACGGAACAATCTCTGGCCAAGGGAAAGTGATCTTTCCATCAGAGCAGAGAAGGTTTTCCCTCAGTCCTGGGGGTGGTGAAAGGTGCCGTCACCGCTTCCTTGAGCCATCAGTGCCGCTCTTGCAACATTCCCACCAGGAGGCAAATCCCAGATAGCCGCAGTAGGGGAGCTGCAGACCTGCCGGGTCCCACCCTGCTATCTCAAGAATGCATTTGAACAGGAGCTGTTTCTGCAGCCTCTGGAGGTCGGGGCTTCAGATGGAAATCAGGCTCCAGAGACAGTCCCACGGGGCAAATTTCAGGATTTTTGGAGTTGGTGTTCAGCACAGATAAGCCCTCGAGAGCACAGATACTTTATCTGAGCCTTATCTGAGCTATTTGCATCACTTCAGCCTGAGAAACTGCTGTCAGACGTTTGGGGGAGGGAGGGGGGCAATTAGGATGGTCTTTGGGTTCTTTTAATTGTTATTTCCAACCCAGAGACACTTCCAGGAGGATGGGACTGTCCTGTGCCCCAGCACAGCCCTGGGAGCTCGTCCAGGCTGGAGAGGGGAAGGGCAGGAAGTGCCAGGCTTGGAGAAGCAAGGACAGCATTTGGAGGGATATTCCTTGAAAACCCTGTAAGGGATTGCATCTCTCTGCTCTCCTTCTACAATGAGACAGAAATCAGCCCGAGCTGCCCCTGCTGGCAATTGGGAATGGAAACGATTCCTCCTTTTCCAAGCAGAGCCTTCCAAGGCTGAGCTTTCCAAAGGAGCCCTCTGCACCTCCTTTTCCAGAACCTGCTTCGTGCCTGTGATGTTTCTCACCTTACCTGGAGCCTCTGGGGGAAATATGGGGTCCCTGATCTCTTGCTGCTCTCCCAGACCCCTCTTCATCCCAGCTGTGCAGCAATGAGCTGTTGGGCTGCAAGGGCCCCACAGAGCAGCCTCCTCTTCCCAGGGGGTGGTGGGGTCATTCACCCAAGCTCCCAGTCCTGGGGACTCTTCCCAGCACCCGTGGTCATGGAAACAGAGAATCCCAGAATGGTCTGGGCTGGGGGCCCTTAAAGCTCTTCTTGCTCCCTGGTGAGGGACACCTTCCACTGGAGGAGGCTGCTCCAAGTCCTGTCCAGCCTGGCTTTTAATGGGAGAAGGGTTCTCAGGGGTACTATGTAGGAGACCAGACTGATCTTACAGCTGGGGTTTGGAAGACCTTGGCTATATCACTTACCAGAAAGTCTTTAGGCATCTAAACCCCACTGCCTTCCCTTGGAGGAGATCCCTAAATGCCTGAGGCCGCTCCTGTGAGCCCCTGCGCAGCAGTTTCTCACGTTGGAGATGCAGATGATTAATTCAGTGCACATTTTATTGCCATACTTAATTCAGTGAGGTCAGGAGAGTGGCTGAGGGTCCCTGGAGAGCAGGGCTGTGCGAGTGCTTCAGATTACACACAAAAAGAGACGTCTGAAGTGAGCCTTGGCTGCCGGCACGGCCGGCCCTGGAGCTGCCTGCAGCCTCCCCAGCACGTGCTGGAGTTCCCCAGCCCTCCAGATGGACCTTCCCCCGTGGGATTTAGGATCAATAGGCTTTGGAAGAGCTGCACTGGGTCAATTGTTGGCTGTTTGACCAGAGCTGGGACGTGGCTCCCCTGTGCAGCTGGTCCTGGGAGGGACGGGCCCCAGTGGAAGCAGGCAGGGAGAGCGAGGCCCTGGGATGATGATTCCTCTTGGGGGACAGCCATGGGACACTCCAAAATGTGAGTGACACTTCAGTGAGGTGTGGGAGCAGCTTGGGATGGAGGCTGGACTTGGCACATGGGCTTATTTCCAGCTTTGGGCTCACAAAAGGAGCTTCTCCATGCCCTGGGAGCTGCCTTTGGAGACCTCTGATCCCCAAAGATCAGCCAGGGCTTCTCTTCTGATGTTTTTCCTTCCCCTGTGATGCTGCAAGGGCAGGTTGGGATGCAAAGCCACCAGGATCTCCACAAATCCCTGTCAAGAGGGTGGAGCCCAGTGGGGGTGGGTATTTTCTCAGGGGTGACAAAAGACTGGACAAGGAAAAACAGTCTCAAGTTGGGCCAGAGTTTGGTATTTAGGAAAAATGGAGAAAATTAACTGCTCCACCAAAGGGGAGATTTGATTTTTAAGGAGATTTTTAAAGAACTCCTTCTCCTTAACTCAGCAGCAGTTCTTTTTCAGAAGTCAGGAATGCCTTTCTCCCAGGTCTGTGTGATTCACTCTCCACATCTGAGGTTCAAGTTGGGCCAGGGAGCTCTTGCTTGGTCAAACTGATGTCAGCGTGGAGGTAGAAAAGGAAAAAAGGAAGAGATGCCCCAAGGGAGCCTGTTCATGGAAAAATTCTAATTTGGTCAGTTCCAGGCATCTCGCAGAAGAGTCTGCACTTGGGAGATTTCAACCCAGTTTTCCAGACTCCAGAGACAGGACTAATTCTGGAAGGCAGTGATGGAAATAAAGCTGGCATCTCCTCCTGCCCTGGACCAGCTCCTCACCACCAGCTACCCTGGGGTACCTGTGACATCTGCAGAGGTGACCAGACCTGCTCTTCCTCTGCTTTGCAGCAGCCCCTGCCTGACCCCGGAGAGCAGAGGCCTCCTGTGGCTGGCAGCTCTGGCTGTGCTTCCATCCAGGCAAACAGCCACTGGCTGGAAGCAGGAGCAGCTTTCCTTCTCTGCAGTAATCAGACTGACAGGATAATGAGGCAGCCCAGTAGCTTTGCTTTGCCTTCTCCTTGTGCCGAGTCCCAGGCTGGGTGTCAGCTCAGTCCCCATATCTTGAGAAAAAAACTCTCTTTTTTTTCTATTTTCTCCTTGTTACTGCCAAACCTGACAGATTGTTGGGCGGAAATCATCAATATTTTGTCAAAACCAAATCCAAATATTTCCAGCCAAACCTCAGCGTTTTCTGGTGCTGATGCACAAACAAATCTCCGTGGGAAATGCCAGCAGGGAAAGCAGATGGAGCAATGGGCTGGAGAGTTCTGCTGTCCTGGCTCTCTGCTTGGGGTGTGTGGCTCAGGGGCTGTGAGGAGCAGGGTGGTTGAACCCAGGAGCTAAATTTGGGCTGCTCTGTGTTTATTCAGAGCACAGTGGTGTAAACAGCCGTGCTCTGCTGGCCTGCACGAGCAGCCCAGCCTGGGCAGTTCAGCCCACGGAGTCTGGAGTGCAGCAAGCACCAAAATTCCCTCCCTGCTTTCCAGGAGCAGGATGTGCTGCTTCTCCCCAGCCACGCTCCGAGCCCAGGGAATGATTTGAGAGCTTTCCCCACCTGCTCCTGCCTGGCTGTGATCACCCTGCCCTTCTCCCCCTACCTTTGCCCCCAGCCCCTGCATTTAGCACAGCCACACTTCCACAACCATCCCTCTTCCCAAATCCCTGCCCCGGGGCCTCACAGCTCCAGTGGCACTGGATCATGGTGGGAGGACTTTCCCCTCCACAGCCACCTGAAGTCAGGGTTTTTGGGGCTCTCCCACGCCTGCCAAGAGCACCTCGCCCTCACTGGCCCTGGTCGCTGCCGCTCCTCACTTCATTAGCACCAGGGATGTTTATAAATGGCAGGATAATATTTTTCATTTCCAGTTTGGGTTTCCAGGGCAGCCACTTTCTGAAGCACTTAGGAAGTTTAGAGAAGATGAGGTTATATAAACGTTTTTTCCCCCCTGGGCCCTTATTAATCAAGTGGCTGTGGAGCCATTCCCAGAGCTTTGGGATCGAGGGCACTGGCTGGGTGAGGGGAGGCAGCTTTTTCTTGGCTCCTGCCCTTTATTTGGGAGTTTGGGATGAATGGAGCTCTCAGACCTGCCTGTGGGGTTTGAAGCTGCTGGAGGGCTGAGGAGGCAGCTCCTGGGTTATGTTCAACTGGGTTTGGGGCTGGACTCCTGTGTAGCCCCTGCTGGGCCTTCGTGTGAGCCATGGCATCTCTTTTAATGATGTTTTTCCTGGCCCTGTGGATGCATCCCTGTAAAATTTGGTTATTTGGTGTAAAACCTTTGCATTTCCTGAGTGCAGGGCAAATATGATTTCAACAACAGCGTGCATCCAGTTGATCCCTGTGCTTTTGCAGTGAACCCCTATGGGCGTGCACATACACTGATTAATAATTCCCTGATGCATTCCTAAAGCCTCCCAACTTCTTCCCACCCAAGCTCCCCCAGGAGCCACTCCCCAGGGTGGGTTTGGAAAACAGGAGCCAGCTTTGGTTGCCCTTAGAACAAAACCAAGCTCTGCCTCCTCCTCCTCCTCGTCCTTCCTCCCGCTGCCTCCTCTCCACAAGGGATGAGGAATGGGATTTTCTGTTTGCCTTGGGTGGATGGAGCTCTGTCTGCAGCAGCAGGTCCAGCTGCTTCCAGCCTGGAGCTGCAGGTCCACAGGAGATCAGCCCATTAATCTGCTGCCCCACCTTCCCAGTCTTCCAGCCAGGCTCTCCCGGTGTGAAAAAGATGATTGAACTAGCCAGAGGTGGGAAATGGTGATTTAAAGAGGGTAAAAGGGATATTTGCAACTATTGCTGACTGGGGCCTTGACAGAAGGGAACTGAGTTTCTTCCGGGTCTTGGGAGCATGTGAGGAAAGGTGCTGAACATCTGGAGTGATTTAGATCTTGTGCTGGAGCTCAGCCCAAGGAACTGGTCTGGGATGGGGAGAAAATCCTGCTGTGGCTTTTGGCTCTAGCTGGTGCAGGCTGGGTGCTCAGAAGGTCCATGTCCACCTCCCCCAGGGATGGGTGTGGTGGCCCAGGACATTTCAGGCAGCCCTGGGGTGTTTGATGCATCATCTGAGTGGATTTTCTTCGCTTCCCAGGAGGCCTTTTTGGATTGGAAGGAAACTCCAAGCCCCAGAGATTATTTTGTTTCATCTCACAGAACACAAATCAGCTTCCCAGCTTCCCTTTGGCCTCATCCTTATCCAAGACCTTCCCCTCCCACAGAATCCTCCTCGAGGAGGTGAACTAACTGGGTGAAAAGAGCTTGTTAACAAATTACTTCTAATAGGCTTTTTTTTTTTTTTTTTTCCATTTTGCAATTCCTTCCCATATTAAAAGTGCAAAAATAGAAAGTTTTAGCTCTGGTTGAATGACACAACATTTTCCTTGTTTATTTTCTTTCCACTGCTTTAACCCAATGAGAAGTGTGGGAAAAGGAAAAAAAAACCCCTACAACAAACTGCTCTGTATCAGCCAGGAACATATTTCGAAAAAATATTTGCATCTGATTTTTTCTTCCAGCCACCAGCAAAGCATGAAAAATAATCAATAAATCATCTCTTTTCACGGCTTTTGCTGCAGGCAGTTGGGAGGTGGATAGGGGAGCAGAGTGTGCTGAACCCTCCTGGATCCCAGGATCTCAGGGATGCTCAACAGCTTCCTGAAGATGGGATGAGGGAATGGCTTCAAGCTGGAGCAGGGCGGCTTTGCTTCCCAATTTGGATATTGGGAAGGAGTTAATTTTTTTGAGGTGGCACAAAGAAGCTGTGGCTGCCCCTGGATCCCTGAAGTGTCCCAGGCCAGGGCTTGGAGCAGCCTGGGCCAGTGGACCCCATGGCAGGGGTGGCACTGGATGAGGGTAAGGTCCCTTAAACCCCTGAAACGCCCGGTGCCCGTGGCTGTCCCGGGGTGACCGCGTCCCCTCGCAGCCGCAGCTCCCTGCCCAGCAGCTGTCTGTTCCCATTCACACCCGCAAGGATTTAGAACCTCGGCGAGCTAATCAGGAGACGCTCCCGGGGAGAGAGGCGTGTTATTTAATTAGCTGCACAATGGGCTGGCTGGGAGGCACGTGGTGGCTCTGATGGCAGGAGATAGATGTCCTTTTAGCCGGGCTAATTGTTGGGAAATAGCGGGGGCTTTGTTCAGCCCCAGCGTGGGCTCTGTGATCTCGCAGAGCCCAGGGGCTGCCCGCTTATAATTTTAGACAGATCTATTCAGGCCTGCCCTGCGGCGCGGGGCCGAACAAGCCGGGCATTGTTGTAGAGCCAGGAGCCGCGGCCAAGAAAACCACCCCGAAAAACCCAAACACGTGTAGCGAGGAATATTTCCCTGGCGTTTATTCGCTGCCAGGCCAGGTTGCCAAGCGCGGACAATTGCGGGAGAGGAGGTTTCCAGCGCCGGGAGAGGGTTTTTCCTCTCTGAGCCGCACTGGCAGGAGGATCCCTCACCCAGAGCGGGCTGGGGTGGCTCTGCTGGCACAGCCTCTCTGGGGAGGGCGGCTCCAGGGCTGTGGATCTCATCCCGGAATTTCCTGGGCACGGTGTAGGTGGGATAATCGTGCCCACCCCTGAATTATCTCTCGAGCGTGCACCTGTCACCTCGTGGCCTTGGCAGGACAGTGGTTTGGGATGGAGGGACCTTGGCTGCTGGATCTTGGTTGGTTGTGCCTTCCAGGGTCCTGTGGAACAAGGGATGGAAATCCCAGTTCTCTCTCCTAAATCTCTCTCTGGGAAGGCCCCATCACTGTCCCCAGCCCCTGAGCTTTTCCTTTGTGGCTGCTGAACTCCCAGCTCCTTGGGAAGGGAGAAAGTGTCATTAAAAAAAGGAATGGAGGCACAAAGGTGGAAATACTGGCCAGGAATTAAACTTCCATCACTTGAACCCCTCTGTCCTGGCCCCGGTGTTAACCTGGGGGTCACTGCAGCCCTGTGGTTTATTTTCCTGGGCTGATCACTTCCAACAGGCTGCCAGCATGGCATTGTCCTGGTGACTGCCACTTCTCAGGCTGTGGATTCCACACCAGAGCTTGGAGCTGGACTGACCTCCCTTGGGAGGTGCTGGTGTGTCTCTTGCATCTTGGTAAAGTGAAATGTGGCTGTCCCTCTGTGTTGGGTGAAGCAGTGGGTGGTGCTTTGGTGGTGATGGGTTTTTGAACGATAGAAAGGGCAGATAAACGTCAGTGATCACAGTCTGGCTGTCAGGAGACCATTTGTGAGCAATGATTCCTTTGGCTCTCCTTTGTAATCCCTCCATGTATCCCAGGGGAGGGAATTTCAAGGGCTACCAGGGATCAGTTTAGTAAGGAGAGCTGGTCAATGCCAAGAGCACAGCCACAAGCAGAGCTGTGCTGCTTAAACGTGAGCTGGCTGCTTTGTTGGTGCTCTGAAGGAGAGAGATCTGAGGCCAGGAGATCTGAGCAAAGGCGAGAGAGGAGTCCTGCAGGTGGGATTTGATGTGGATTGGCTGCACGTGCTCGGTGTAATTGGGAATATCGGGAGTTCCACAGCAGAACCCTTCAGGATGTGTTTACCCAGAGCCGGGTGCTTGAGGGGAGCGGGAAGATGCCCGGAGAGCAAACGGGGCTGCAGAGCAGCTTGCGAGGATTTTCCATCCAGCCGCTGCCTCCAGCAGGGACAGCAGTGAGTGACAGCAGCCCTGCCAGCGGCATTCCCGTCGGGATGGCACTGCCGGGGCGCACAGCAGCTCCCCGGGTGCGGGATCGGCGCCTCTGCGAAGGCAGGAGCGGGAGGCACTTGGAGGTGCTGGAGCAGCCTGAGGCCGGCTCGGGATCCCGGGCGTGTGACGGGGCTGTGGCTCCCGCGGGCTCTGCGAGCCGAGCCCTGACCTCCGCTGGCCACAAAGCGGCTTTTGTCAGCCCTCCCCGCCGGGACTTAATGAGAGCAGGAGCCGCGGAGGCTCGGAGCCCGGGGACAGTCGCTGACAGGAGGGCATTGTGGCCGCGATGGCTCGGGGCTGGGCCGGCCCGGGGCTGGGGGTCCCAGCCCGAGCAGTGCCCTGCTTCTCCTGCCCCAGCGCCCAGGCTGCGGGGCTCTCCGTGCCTCCAGCCCCCGGGGGCCACATCTGGGCGACGGTCATCACCGCCGGGACCCTGGAGCCCGCCCGGGCACACGCAGGATGTGCCGCGAACGAGCTCTGCTTCCATCCCGAGCCAAAAACGGGAGGCTGGAGTCAGCGGGGCTAACCCAGCCTCCTCCGACCAAAATACTCCAATACTTCCCAGCTATTACGGCGCTTGAAAGAATTTCTCGTATCATTTTAAATTCCAGGAAAGGTATCTCCCAGGGGAACGGCCGCGGCAGCTGCCTGCTCTTTCCTCTCATTGCACAGGGCCACCTCCACACCCAGGGCCACCTCCCTGCTCTTTCCTTTCTTGGAGTGGTGGCTGCTGCTCCTTCCAACAATGTCCCCGTTGCGATAAATCCTTTCATGTCTCCGTTTCTCCCTGGAATTGCAGGACAGGGTGGTGTTTTTGTTTGGTTGTTTTTTTTTTTCCTTTCCCCTTTGCTCCTGATTTTTGTCTCATGCCCTCTGGGCATTGTTTACTTGACAAAACATCAAACCCAATCCCTGACCGCTCGCGGTCATTAAAAATCCCATGGCAGTTTTGGGGAAGGCTCCAATTTGGCTAATTACGTTCTGCCATAAATATCCCCCTGCAGTTTTAATTGGATATGGTGTTCTTCATTTCCTGGCCATTACAGCTGGGTGGATGCTCCACGTTATTACGTGGCCGTTGTATTTCACCCCATGTTTTGGTAGCAGCAGTGCTCGGAAAAGCTCCCTCTCCAGACCAGAAGTTACACCTAATTCCTGCTGGAATGAGAATGGGGAAATGCGAGGGAAAGGAGAAGCTGGCCCAGCTCCACGACGTGTGAAGGTGAGCCAGCAGCTGCCCTGGGCTGGGACAGCAGTGAATTTGGCCGTGGAGAAGTGAAAGAGCCATCCCAGCCAGGAGAGAGGTCATGGAAGAGCCGTCCTCGCGTTCGGAAATCACAGCAAAGGCTCCGCTCTCCTAACACCTTCCTCAGTGCTAAATGAATAATAATTATTCTTGTGCCGTTAACCCAAGGTTAGTCAGCGGCCCTGGGAACAATGGGGCATTACTGCCCATCCTTTCTTTGTTCCCAGCAGTCGCAAACAGCGGGGCTGCGCTGCCGAGGGAGGGCAGATGGTTATCGCCCACCTTCGGGCTGCAGGGCCGCTCTGCGGGCCGGCATCTCCCTGCCGGACAGAGCCTGAACGGATATTCACGTTCGGTAACGACACAGTGGAAAACGAGGGTGAGACTTGGATGGGGAAGAGGAAAGATTTTCCTAAAGCCTGGGAGCAGCAAATAGGAACCAGTTGCTGAGGCGAAGTCATGTTTGGCAGGTCTTGGACTCGGAATGGTCACATCCCAGCTGAAGAAACTAATCAATGGATTCCTTCCATGCCTTCTGCGAACACTGAGCCATTGAGCGGCTCAGCTGGAGCTCAGAGCCAGGGCTTTCATGTTGCAGCTCTGAAGTGAACACAAATTAAGGCGGCTGCTGGGATGGAGTTCCAAGGAGAGATTCAGCTGCCCTGGGAGGAAACCTCTGTCTGCAGCCACTCTCTTCTCTTCCTCCCCTTGGGGGAATTTTGCCCTGGTGTTACTTTTGGAAGCATTTCCAGTTTCCCTGCGCGTAGGGGTTGCCATGCATTGCACCAGCAAAATGGAACACAGGTTTGGGGAGGCACAAGGGGGTGAGGCAAAGCTCAGAGCTCCTCTGCAGCCATCCTGCACCGAGCTGGGCTCAGTTTTGGTTGCTTTGTGGGATCAGGGATGCCAGGAGCGTGTGGATGTCTCCTAATAAAAACCCCACAAGCTGTGAGAGAGGTCTTTATCAGAGCCTCTGTCCTGGTCCAGAATAGAAGGATCTCCAGTACAGGTGTCCTGGAGTTCAGCCATCCTGGAGGCTGTGACACTGTAGGCTGAGCCTACAGGGGAGCACAGGGGGCAAGGCTAAAGCAGAGACACCCCAGGGCACCCGCTGCCTCCTCTTGCTGCATCTCCATCTGTGGCAGCTCCATCCAGGGCCTGTCTGCCCAGGAGAGCCTTGTGCTGTGTGCCACCAGCAGCCTGTCCCAGCCTGTGTTTGGGCAAGTCCCGGTGACCTCGCCGCGCCTCCTCCTGTTTCGGTCCGGGGGTTGTGGTTTGCTGCAGCCGCGCTCCGAGCGGGCGAACGATCCACCCGGGGGGTCATTTCCATACGGCTGGGACCGCAGGTGCTTTCTGATGGCTCCGGCCGGCAGCTGCACAAACCGGCACCCCCAGCAGCCCCCTCCCCTCCCCGGGATCCCAGCCCGGGAGCGCGGGAAGGGAAGGGCTAGGGGCTCTGATAACTGCATCAGGCTTCTCTGCCCAAGCCTGCTCTGGAGGGATCAGAGATCAGATGGAAAGGCAGCTGTTTCTCCTGAATCCCCTTCTGATTTTCAGCTAGAAGTGTTCTGCTAAATCTGCTCTCTGTAGTTTTTTCCTTCAATCGTTGCTGTATGGGGGAGAAAGAAACCCAAACCGAGGGCAGGTGCAAGCACATGATCCAGTCCCAGGGAGGGACCACATTTTATCCTTGCAGCAATCCTCCTTCCACCTTCGGATTTCCGGGTTCATTCCTGTGGTAGGTTTCAAACCACCAGCCGAGGTTTCCAGCCCTGTGCTCTGCCTGAGCATGGCTCAGGTTCCCCTGAGCCCTCAGGAATCAGTGGAGGGAGGTTTTTCATCGCAGCAAATCGCTGGTCCCACTCCACTGCTGCAGGAATAGGTTGTCCAGAACTGAGCTTGCAAGTAAATTGGAAACGAGCTTGCCTGTAAAACTGGGAATGTGAGAGGTCGTCACTGGGTGAGGAAGAGGAACTTTGGGCTGGATCTCCCTGCCCAGCTTTGCCAGCTTTCAGCCCTCCTGCTGCTCTCCTTGCCTGCCTCGGCAAAGCCGTGTGTGCAGCCGGAGCCCTCTGCTTGCCTGGCCCTGCAGCCTCTCAGCTGCACAAACTGCCCTGCTGTAAATACACCCTGCTGCTGAGAACGGCCCCCTGCAGAAGCAAAATCATCTGAGCTGCAGCGTTTGCATCTGCAGCTCATCTTTTGGGGCCTCAGGAGGTGTCAGGGGTGTTTGCAAGCGGGACCCTGGTCCATCCTAAGGGCTGGGCAGTGACTGTGAGCCTGGGCAGCTGCTCCTGATGGCCTGGGTTCACTTGAGCCCGTCTTCGATGAGAGCAGCCTGATCTGTGCCAGAGTCGGAAGCTGTTAAAGACTTTCGGAGTGACAGAACCACAAGGGCTGGTTGCTAATGACTTTTTTCTCCATACCGGTAAGCTGACATCTGTGAGTCATACTCTCCTTCTGCTGTGCCGTTTGTGGTCTCAAGTTTGTGCTACCTAAATACAATCAAACAGATTTCATGTGAAAACCGATATTCTTCTGTTAACTCCGCGCTGTACTGGCATGACACTCATCTTGCATCTTCAAGATGCTTTTTATCCAGTCAGTTCCCCACTCTCCTGGGCCTCCCACCTCTACCAAGCAGGTTGGGAACAGCCACCCCTGGCTGTCCCCCAGCACAGCACAGTGTGCCCTGGCTGTGCCCTCGAGTTTGGATGTGCTGATGGGTGGGAGAGGATCAGGCTGCTCCAGGCAGGATGATGGGAATGTAAAGGGGAGATGGAAATGTGAGGAGATGATGTGAGCATGAAGGGGTGATGGGAGCCGAAGGGGTGAGCGTGAAAGGCAGCGGATCACGTCGAGACAGGCAGGGTGAACACAACTGGCCCGGTTTCAAGAACCATCGGTTTCGGGCAGCGGCTCCAGCCAGGGCTGCCTGCAGCCAGCGTGCTCAAACTCTTAACCCGTCGTGTTTGGGGCCGGGGTGCGAGCCGAGGCCGGGGCGGAGGCGCCCGGGGTGCGCTACCCCCGCTCCGTGCCCGGACCCCCGTTCCCCCGTTCCCCCGCTCCCCCGGCAGCGCCGG
>VZRH01007180.1:522888-571811 GCA_013397555.1 Urocynchramus pylzowi | reverse complement strand
TCGGCGGGGCTCAGCCGCCGCCCCCCGCTCCCGGCGCGACGCCCCCGCGGCGCTGCCCCAGCCATGAAGGCGGCGGTGGATCTCACCATCATCAAGACGGAGAAGGTGGACATCGAGCTCTTCCCGTCCCCCGGTGAGCGCCGTGTCCCCTCCGCGCCCCGCTACGCGCAGCCCCGTCCCCCTCTCCCTGCGAAGGCGGCGGCGGGAGAGCTTTGGCCGGGGGGAGAGGCCGGACCGCTGGGAGCGGGTGGGCAGAGAGGTCGGTGTGGGGGTTTTGGGGGTTTTTTGGGGGTGTCTTTTGGAAGGGAACGCGGAGCGCACCCCAAGTCGCAGCGCAGCGGCGCCGCCCGGGATCTGCCCGCTGCCGAGGGCGAATTGACTTTCCGGGAGCTTTTATGACTTTCCATCCCCCTCCTCCTCTTAAAATCCATCCCGCCGCCCCTCCAGCCTCCGTCCCTCACGCTCCTGGCATCCCTCCTTGCCGGGATGTAGGGAAGCCGGCCGGCGGGGAGGCAGGAGGGATGCGCTCCGCGGGGCTCCCCGCCCGTTCCCGTCGTTGGCTGGGATGTGCGTCCCCCCGTCCCTCGCTGGAATTGTCTTGTGTGGTCCAAGCACTCGTGGTATTTGGGAAACACAACTCCAGTGCTAAATACTCTGGATTTAGCACGTTTAATCCAGGAAAACCCGCCGCTTTGATATTTTTTTTCCTCTTTTCTGGAGCTGGAGAAATGGGTGGAGAGAGGGTGCAGAGAGCAACACGTTACTGAAGGGAGGCGAGAGGGTTTTTTGTGTGATGTAGCGGGGTGAGTTCAGCTGCTGCTGGCTGTGGTTACTGCTCCGCGCCGAGCCCTGGCCAGAATAAGGGCTGCTGTTCACACACTGGTGGCGTCTGGCTGCTCGCTGACCCCGGGCGCTCAACTCCTCTCTGCCCTGCCCAGGCGAGGTGGAGGATGGAGCTTGGAGGACCCGCAGGAAAAACAAAAAACAACCCTTTTTTTTCTGCATTAAACGAGTCCTGTTGCTTCATCTCTCCCTGCTGCAATTCCCACTGCGCAAAACTGGAAGTTTGCTGGATTTTGTGCAGCACCGGTGCGGCGACGAAAATCAAATTAAAGATTGAGTTGTACATTTCTCTGCCGGTTAGGAAGTTTCTAGGAAAGCCAGAAGGGATGCACAGCTCCCGCAGGCATCGGGATTTTGGGCTGCGTGTGGAAATAAAATGACAGCTGAGGCTGGAGCCTCTCAGGGGTTGGTGCTTAGACTTCAGCATCAGCTGGGCTGCAGAGAGCTCCAAAGGCAGCACCCACCTGGCCATCAGCGATCCGTGGGCTCCGCAGTGGCCAGAGCAGGAGACTCCTTCGGGATCCCTCCTCCCGCCCTGCCTGGCCGCAGGGAGCACCCTGTGCTGGTCAGAGGGTGCCAGTGCTCCCTGCCCCGGCAGCAGGGCTGAGCCTGCTCCCAGGGGTGGGCTGGGGAGGGCCAGGCTTCGAAATGCCCGAGGGATGCTGAGAATGCCCCTACACAGCTGAGATGAGAGGCTGGAGGGGAGCTGAGGACCTGTTTGTGCCTATTTCCTAAAACTTCGGTGAAGACTCATTCCTGCCCTTCAGTCCCTGGGGGCTGCCTGTTTGTTTGGAGGGGAGGAAAACGGGATAGGAATAAACACCTGGACCATCGGGGTGGGGTGGAGTTTGCTTTTCACTCCAGAGTAAAGTATCTGTTAAAATTTGCACTCTCCCGGTGTGGGTGAGGGCTCTGGGTGTCTGCAGCAGTGGAATTCCCTGGTGCCTGAAGGGAGGACTCAGAGTTTCACCCTTCCCTAAGTTAATTTTCTTCTGTCCCTGAAAGCTCTTCTGCAGCTGATGTCAGCAAAGAGCTCTTAGAGCTGACCCAGAGTTTAAACTTGGGCAGGAAGAGCGCTGAAGAACACAAACCCAAGGGCAGAGAAGCGCTGCCCCCCCTTCGGCCTCAGCTGCAGCGCTCCTGCGCTGGTGGCTGCGCTCGCTGGGAGCCACAAAGGTCAGTGCTGTCAATTAGCTGGCTTAACCTCATTTCCCCTCCAACTCGCAGAGAACGCTGCAGCTTTCTGGTTTGGTGGGATTGATGGTGAGGGAAGGAGTGTGGATGCTGCTGGGTTGTGTTGCTGGGATCCAGCCAGGGGAGGAGGGAACATCACTTCTCTCTGCTCCTCAAGGGCTGGTTGCTGCCCGATGGCTCCTTTAGCCCTGAATCTGCCACCAAACGATCCCATCGTCCCTAATCCCAAAATGGGCTGAGAAGGACTCCAGCCCCTTGTCCCTTCTCTAAGCAGCCGAGCCGATGCGATCCGCGGGGTTAACCTTGGGCAGGGAGGGCCCTGCAGCCGGAGGGTCTCAGCTGTGCAGGATGTTTGATGTGCCAGGTGCCTGATGCCCCGTGAAACTCTGTCCCCTCTCACCCATCAAACCAAACCAAACCAAACCCTGCTCCACCCCACACCTCTGCCTGCAAAACTCCGGGGAGATTTGTGGTGTCCAAAGGGTTTAAAAATAACCTGGAAGGGATGTGGAGCTGCAGAAAGCTTCCAAAGCCAAATCCTCCCCCTCCACCCCTGCTATTAGCAGCAGGAATGAGTGAGTGAGACGAGCAGGTCAGAGCCAGAACCCCATGGGGGTGGGTTCTCCTTCAGGATACAATTCCAAGTGCGTGGATATTTCTATGAGGATGTGATGGAAGGGTGGTAGCATCTCTTGTGGGTGTACATACATGACTGACCCAGCAATGGCTTGGTGGGGCGTTTTCTGAGACAGTAAAACCCCAAACCAGGCAAAATTCAACCCCAAAGGAACTTCACCTGATGAAGGCTGCCCTCCACATATCACTTTGTTTCCTGCAGCTCGGCCAAGCTGCATTTGCTGGCTGTGGGCAGACTGGGAGGCAGCTCCAGCCCTGCTGGGAGCTGTGGGGTGTAACTGGGGCTCCCAGTGCTCATTTCTTGCTCAGGAAGCTGCAGATTTGCACCCCCGAGGTACCAGAGCAGGGCTGCAATCCCAGGTGTCGTTCCTGGGCATCCCAGGTGGAGCAGGGATGCCAAACTCCCCATCCTGCATCCAGCCCTCCTTCTGCCTCCTTCCCCTGGAGGTGTGTTACGGGAGCAGGGGTGGATTTGTTCCTGGAAAAAGGATTTGCTCCGTGCACACACAGCACAGAAATCCGGTTTTTTTGGCTCTTCCCATGCCTACCCTGAGGACAGCTGGGACATGGACACGTTGTTTCCATTGGCCTGTGCGTGGGTGGCATCCCAGGGGTGTGTTTTTATCTGGCAAGAGCTTTTCCCTCTGTTTAGGATTTGGGACAGCATCAGTTAGGGCCGAAGCAAGATCTTCCCTTCCAACCCAAACCTCTGTAAGGTTCTGGTTCTCCTGCCGTGGTGGTGCAGGGAACCTGCAGGGAAGCTCCTACACGGTTTCCATACTGCTTTGGGATGTAGGACCTGCCTGAATGGTGCTTCTCCCCCTTCTCACAGCCAGGTCAGGCTTTGCTTTCACTTTCGGCACAGACAAATAAGGGAGTTCGCATTTAAAGCGAGCCTGGCAAATGCAGAGCTCCTCCGCAGAGCCTCGCCGCGGGCAAGTGGCAGAGAAAATCCCCTTCTCTGGGTTTTAGGAGGGGATCCTTCGTTCTGTCCTCTACCTTGTCTAGGGAGGACAAGTTTGCAGCCATCCCTGGCTCCAGGTGTGCACAGAACGGGGTCACAGCTGGATCGGCCCGACCAACGGGGGTCAGTTTGCTGAGCTGCTCGGGGTAGAAGTGCTCAGGGATTTGGGACATTATTCTCATTATTCTCAAAAAGACAGGTTTGGTCCTGCATTACCCTCGCAGGGCTGAGCCCTCCAGCTGTGTCAGCTGCTGTGTGACTCAGTTTCCCTGCTGCTGACAGGCTCCTGCACGGCCGCGTTTTCTTTCCGTGCGGGATAAAACCCAGCAGAGAGCCCCAGCATTTCCCTCCCTGCTCAGTGGCGCTGGGAGAGCGCTCACCTGTCCTCCCGGGGACACTCGGGATGCCAGAGCATGGGCAAAGGAAAGCACGGATTGGTGTTTCCAGGGATGCAGGGGATCGCAGCCGGATCTTTCGGAACGCTCTGCTCTGCAGTGCAGCCGAGGTGAGAGCTGGGCTCGGCTGGGGATGCTTTGTGTGGGCTGCAGCGATCAGCAGCGAGGCTGAGGCTCAGCAATGCAGGCTTGGGGCCGCTCTCGCATTTTCTGATTGCCTGCGGAGGAGGTGAGAACTCGGCTGAAGAAGAGCAATTACCTCTGTATGCGCTGACAAAATGCCCATTACTGTGGTATCCAGCCGGGATGCGGGAATGAGAGGTTCCCAGGAGGGGGGACTGGCTGCACTTGGCTGCCACCAGCTTCAAGTTTTTAGTGTCAGCTTCACACCAAAGCTCTGAAAAGGGGTGGAAAGCGAGCAGCTCACGGAGCTGTCCTTCAGGGACACATCCACCGAGCGCATCCCTGGATTTTAACCTGGGTACAGGCAGGGAGATTTCCAGGGAACAGGAGCAAACCCCGTTCCCTTCACGTTTCCATCCCGAGCTCCCCGAAGCATGCACCAAGTGTGTAATTACAGTGTCGTTACATGAAGTGGCCCCTAATTTGCCATGTAATTACAGCGTGCCGTGCTTTGATGGGCCTTACAGAATGCAGGGATAACGCAGGCTCACGCCGGAATGCTGCACTCCAGCTCTCCAGAGCGAGCTGCTGAGACATCCTAAGGCTTCCTGCGCTCCCAAATCCAGAGCAGATTGCTGGCAGGCAGGCAGCGAGTGGCTGGGACTCCAGCAGGACTGTGGCACTCTGAGCTTTGCCACGGGATTATCACGGAATCCCAGAATGTTTGGGTTGAAATCCTTAAAGATCTCACCTGGGACACCTCCCACTAGCCCAGGTTGCTCTAAGCTCCATCCAACCTGGCTTTGGACACATCCAGGGATGGGGCAGCCACAGCTTCTCTGGGAGCCAGCTCTGGATTTGCTGCTGTGGAACTGTAGGCTTCCGTGGCAATGATGGGAAAATGTGGAAATCCACAGTCACATTCCTCTGGAGTGGATCTGCTGTGTGAGGAGCTGGGGGCAGCTGGATCAGGCTTAGGGTGCACAGGCTGTCCCATAGATTAAACCCTCAGGTGGGTGTGAGCAGGTCCAGACTGTCTGAATTCACCTCTGGGGTGTGAACTGGCAGAGCTGTCACCCTAAATGGCTCTTGTCATTGTGGCACCAGGAACTGCCGGGATTTTGGGGAAGAAGGGAACAAATCCAAGTAAATCTGTCCGAGATAAGGCAGGAAAGTCTCCTCCTTTTTGCACTGTCAGCCGGTCCTTGCATGGCACAAGGTGAGGAAATGGCAGGATTTAGGACAGCAAGTGTCACTGCTGTCCCTGATCCCAAGGATGGAGCTCTGGCACCCTGGGGCTGACAAGCCTTGCGTGGTGGAGCACCTGTGCTGGGTAGGAGTGCCAGGACGCTGAGGAGGTGCACAAGGAGGGGGTGATCTGCTTTATTTGAGCACTGAATTCCCCTGGAGCCAGGGCCTGACTGTTCATTGGTCCCGCTGTGCCTGGGGTCCTGGTGGGAATTGGGGTGTTCCGTAGGGGCAGGGCTGTGCCTCTGACTCCCCAGTTTGCTTTTTGGCTGGGAGCTCCTGGTGGATTCCAGTGTCTCTCCAGAGCCTCCTGGTGCAGCTCCAAGCCCCATCCCAGCAGGAGCCAGTGGCACAATCTGCAGCTGATCTGAGCAGCACAGCTGTCTCACAGCCAAAATTCAGGCCTGCAGTCCTTTTTTTGTAACCCCATGCCACAGTTATCCATCTCAGCTCTTTTGTTCCTCTTCCGTGACTAAGCTGCTCGCTGCCTGTGTTTCTTTTTTTTTTTCCTTTCATTGTGTAGTTTATAATCTTCCAACGAGATACAGACAAAAATTTGTTTGCAGCACTGGCCAAGAAGGCTCTTGTTTCCCTGGCACAGGGCCATGCTTACATCTCCAGTCAAAATACTGCTGGTTAAACAATAAATATTTATTGATTCTCCTACGAGCTCCTACATTTTTCCCAGGTGCAGTGGAATTTGAGGGGGGAAGCACTTGAGTGCTGCCCATGGCAGAGCTGGGAGATGGCTCCGGAGATAAGGGGCCTGGAGTGGGATCTCCTCCTGCAGAGGTGGCTTTGGGATCTCCTCCTGCAGAGGTGGCTTTGGGATCTCCTCCTGCAGAGGTGGCTTTGGGAAGCTGGGGTGGGTTCTGCTGCACAGCCCTGCAGAGCTGCTCTCATCTCCCCAGCCCAGCTTTCCCAGCTTTGGGGATTTGTGCCTGCAGGCTTCCATGGCAGTGATGGGAAAATGTGGAAATCTGCAGTCGCTTTATGTGCCTGAATATCTCCTGGAACAGGAGAGGGACAGTCTGGGATGGACACAGCTGGAGGCCAAGTGCACAGAGATGGCAAGAAAAGAAATAAATCCTTGAATCCTGGGATGGTTTGGGCTGGAAGGGACCTTAAAGCTCATCTTGTTCCAAACTCCTGCCATGGGCAGGGACACCTCACGCTGGACCAGGTGGCTCAGGGCCCCGTCCAGCCTGGCCTCGGGCACTGCCAGGGTGGTTTCAGTTTGTGATTTTTCAGAGGGTGTGATTTTTCTTTTTCAGAAGGTGTGAGGGCTCAGCCGTGGTGCCTCTGTGCAGCCAGCCCAGCTCTGGGGCCACCCACAGGCTGCACATGCTGCCTTGCAGGGCCTGAGGGGGGCAGAGCCCTCGGTGCTGAACTCAGAGCTGCTCCGAGGTGTTCATCCTTCCCCAGAGGGGTGGCTGGCTCAGAGTAGCTCTGATGGGTCAAGCCCTGCTCTCTCACTACCATCTCTTTCTGAACTGAAACTCTGCATTTTTATGTTGGAAGTTTTGGGGTTTTTTTAGTCAAAAATCCAAGCCCTGATTCGCTCCTCTGTCCCATGAAGGTCACCAGCTCATGGGTGCAATGCCCCCTGGGCAGGACCAGGCAGGTGACACGTTTTTCCCTGTCCCCTCCCCTGGCTGTGCTGACCTTGCACAGTTTCCTGGCTCTCCAGGCTGTGTCCTGCTCTGTGCAGGGCAGGTGGAGCTGGTGTTTGCAGGAAGGCAGGAAGCTGGTGCAGCTCAGCCCCTCGGTCCCACATCTGGTTCCTGGAGCTTGTGGATAAATATAACCTGCCAGAAAAATATCACAAACACACCGAGAAACAGCAGCTTGCTTTCCCAGAGAGGAAAATCCCCTCGTTACTGTGGCTCCCTCTGCTTTGGGAATGAGGATTGGAGTCATTGTGACAGCCCTGGTTGTGGATTGGGATGTGCAAAGTCACAGGGCTCTGTCTGGCTCTGAACTGGGCTCTGGGGCTGTAATTCCCATTCATTCATCCCCCAGGTGCTGCTGGGCACAACAGCAATACCTGCTCTAGCAATTCCCTGCTTTCCAGCTTTTTTCCTCACGTTAAAACCTTTCCTATAAAGCCAGAAGAGGCAGAGAGCTGCAGCTCAGGTGGCTGGTGCAGGAACCCCGGGGTTCTTTGGGCTGGAACAGCATCCTGGGAGGGTATGCAGGGAGCACTGCTCTCCTCTGGGCTGTAGCTGGGTGTAGGATATCCTCCCACTGAATCCCACCTTTCTGGGATGGCTGTGGGGCTGCCTCCTCACCCCAGCTGAGCATCCAGAGCTTGTTAATGAACAAAATGCATTTTCTTACACGGAGGGGATTCTAAATTGGCTCCACATGGGTTCTGTAGGTTGTCGCGCTTTCCCGGAGGGTGATGGCATGAGCAGGAATGTGGGGTTGATGAAAGAAGCCAGACACTGAGTCAAAAGCTCTCTCTCTCTCCCCTCGCCGTGCCCCCTCTCTCTCCCCCCATCTCATCTCAAATACTTGACGTGATTCCAAGGCATTCTTCTCATGGCTGGTGGGGAGCACAGGAGAAGCCAGCCCAGGCACTGAGCTTTTCTTTAAAAGCTTCTTTCTAAAGCTTTGGGGCCTTGCACCCCAAAAGATGTTGAGAAAAGGTTTGATGAGACCTTGTTTTTAGGGAAACTGAGGCACAGCACTCCCATTCTGCCACATCCTCAGCTGGGTGCTCCAGGTCTCCCTCTGCTTGCAGGATTCCCGTTCTCCATGCTCTGTGTTCCACTGCCCGGCTCCTCCCTGCTCCTCCACAGCACCAGGCAGGCCTGGACCATCCACCTCCTGGAATTCCCACTTTGGGGGTGCTGGCTGACTGGGGCAGGCTCAGCATCCCTCGGGAACCAAGTGTCAGGCACAGCAGGATGGGGCCTGCTGCCATTCCCCCTGGGATGCTGCCTCTCCTGGCATGGCTTGCAGGATAACCCTGCTGACTCAGGGAAGCTGCCTCTGCCAGCAGCAGACCCCAAAAGATGAAGCTGGACACTGGGCAGTGCTTTGGGGGCTGTTTTCTGTTGTTTACCCCCCGTTGTCAGCACTTTTTATCACAATAATCAAACTGTGGCTTTTTGACCCACATGAAAGTTTTTTTCAGAGGTGCCTGCATATGTTTGTGCAAAGCCACTGAATTTTGGTCACTGCTCTGGAAGCAGCAAAGGGGATTTTTGTTTTCTTACCTTTTAGTTTTGAGCAATTGTTTACCGAAACCTGAACCCTCTGAAGAAACAACTTACAAAAGCTGAGTAGTCCTGGCTTTTTCCACTGGAAAATTAAAAAAAGATGGAGTGGGACACGTGAAATTTGGGTCTTTTTTTTTTCCCCTTCTTTTTTTACCCATTATTGTTAGAAGCGGTTTGAAAATGCAGTGCCAAGAGCTTTCTCTTTTCAAGTGCTCGAGGCACGTTACCCAACTGCTCCATCCCTCAGACTGCTCCATGAGGTCAGTAGACGCCATTCCTCCTGGTCGGCAGTGGGAATGAGGAACAGCTCCTTTGCTCAAGCCCTGGCACCAGCCGCAGGCAGCAGAGAGCCCGGCAGGTCGGGAGCAGCATCGGTGGCATCTCCCAAGCCCATCCTTGGAAGGGTCGCCAGGAAGTTGGGGCTCGGTGTCCGAGGCTGTGCCGGGGTCTGGGAAAGCCGGGAAAGTCTTCCTTCCCAGCGGCAGCGGCAGCGGCGGGTTTGGGATGCGGAGCTGGCCCGGGAGCCGCGGCCCGGCGGGGCCGCTCCTCGCTGCGGCTCTTCCCATCCCTTTAAGCGGCTCCAGATTTGAATTTGGCTCCAAAGGCCGCAACATGAAAGGCCCCGGCCCTGCGCCTGTTTGCCTTCGAGCGGGATGACTCGCACCATTCTTGCTTCCAAGCAGCCGAGCCCGGAGCAGCCGGGGCCATATGGATCCTATAGAGTGACCCGACTGCCCGGCACAGCGGGACGGGGAGGGGAGGGATCGGGAGGGGCTGCCCCGAGCTCTGTCACCCCCGGGCTGGACCCTTTCCCCCCCTTCGGCATCTTCAAGGGCTTCTGCCTCCCGTGGCTGTCCGGCTGCCCGTCCCAGGCACTCACGGAGAGCCAAAGCTCGGCCGAAAGAAATCTCAAAAATAAAAGAAGAAGGAAAAATGGGGATAAGACCCCGCAGGAAAAGGAGGAAAGGGAAGGGGAGGGGAGGACGATGTGCCTTTAAGCCGCGTGTGTAACTGCTCGCTGATCTGGTGACTAACCCCGCGGGCTGCCAAGCCGGGATCCATCCCCAGCCCAAGGCTCGGGAGTCATCGGGTCCCCTCCCTGCCCCATCCCGCGCCCCGCCGGGCGCCAGCCCCCCCGGCCCCCCGCACTCCCCATGGCAATTTATTTACTCATCTGGAGGGCACAGCCCCGGCGGTCTCTTGACTCAGCAGTCCGGGGCCGATGGGAGCTGCGGGAGCAAATTCCAGGCAAGAAATAATCTCATGACTTGTCTCGGAAAAGATTGCTCCGCAAAGATCCCCTGACGGTCACGGAGCGCTCCGTGCCGGCCCCTCCGGCAGAGCCTGACCAGGCTCCCGATTTCCCAACCTCGGGCAGCCGGCCAAGGATCCCGGGGGGACTCGCTGCAGCTTTCTCCCTTGGAAAAACAGGGATGGATTCAGAGATGGGGGATGGCACAAGGGCCTCGGAGCCGATGCCTGTCCCCTCAGGACACAGGGAATGGGGAGCTGGAGCTTGCTGGCCAGGGCAGGGAGCCCAGAGCTTGGGGCTGTGTTGGTTTTTGGGGCATTCCTCCTTTCCTTCCCCTCCACTTTCCAGGGAGGGTTTAAGCCCTTCCTTCATCCCCAGGCAATTCTGGTTCCTCCATCTGTGTTTTTGCCCAGGCACTGGCATCACCCCCGGGAGGGCTGGCACCAAGGATGACTTTCGAAGCACATTTATCCTTGGTTTTTTTTCCCCCCTCCTGTTGGCTCTTTTTCATCCTACATTTTCTCATCCTGGTCTTTTTTCCCCACCTCCTCCATCCAGAGTAACTGGAGTTCCACCCCTCTCTGAGGGCTCTTTGGGAGGTCTGGTCCCATACCCAGTGTGGGAATGGGGTGGGATTACACCAAGTTGGGAATTAAGGATTTTAACAAACCCACATTTTTCTGGAGGAAAGCCCCGGGGGTGGGCAGGGCGGTTGGGCTGACAGCTCCTGTGCCTCCTCCTCAGCTGGGATCAAGGCTTGGGATCACTCAGCTCCTGGGGACATGCCAGGTCCCTGGAAGGGAGCTGGTCCAATGCACGGTGTGCTCGGAGACGAAGGGAAAGGAACGAGCCTTGGATCACTGGGGAGCCACTCCTGGAGCACCAGGAGCTCGGGGCCAAGCTCCCAAGGGAATCTCACACCCCTCAAACCACACGTCCAAGTCACTGCCAAAGCTCCTCCAGCCTCCTTAGGGTTGACAGAGGATTCCTGGAGTTCCTGGCAAGGGCTCCCAGCTCCCGAGTCCCAAATGCCGCCCTCTCCACCCCCTCCTCCATTGAGTCTCTCCTAAAGAGCCTCTTGGCGTGAGCAGCCGAATTCAATCAGCCCTTTCACCATCTGCTCCCAGGCACTTCTGCCGGGGAGGGCTCGGGGCCAGGGAGGCTGTAATTCCTTAATAGCTTCCGGATGCTTCGCGGGGTGGATGCGAGGCCTGGGAGTGTCTCAGCCCCTCTGCCCCAGCCCTCACCGAGGTTTCCAAGCTCAGGCTTCCCCTGGGCAGATCTGAGCACCTCCAGCCGCTCACAGTTATCCCTGCCTGCCCTTCGCTCTTCCCGGCTGAGGCCAGGAGCTGACATAATCCCGTCCTGGACAGCGCTTGGCTCTGGGACGGGGATGACTGAGGCCGATGGGGCGGCCCAGCTTGTCTTTGGCCGCCTTTCCCAGCTCACTCCCACCTCCATCTTCCCAGGGCTTGGTCTGGCCCAATCCCTGTGCTGGTGCCTTCCCTGGTGGGAAGTTTCCTAGAAGTAGGAGCTGGAAAAGAAGAACTCAGGGATTGGGAAAACCCTCGCTCCTGTGCCTGAGGATACTGGAAACCCGGATGTTGCATGGTGTAACACACCTGGGCAAAGCCCAGGAGCCCTGTGCCCAGCCTGGGATGGAGATGATTAATCTTGGGGCTCTCCTGGAAAATCCTCTTTGTTGGTTTTCTTGTTTATTCAAAAATTAATAAAACCAGGAGAATTGTTCCTGGGAAGTTGTGAAATGAAATTACTTTGGCACCTCTGTTCCTGAGGCTGGCGGGGGCTCCAGAGCTTTGGTTCCCAGGTTTTTCCCAGGCCCTTCCTGGCCTCTGTCACTGGGGGAGCCGAGCTTGGGCAGGGACAGGAGGTGAAATGGTGCAGGGCTGGCAGGAGCATCCGGGGATGGCCTTGTCCTGGTCCCCTCCTGGTCCCAGATGGGAAGCTGGCTCTCGTTCTCCTCTCAGCAATCCCTTGGCTTTCACAGCTTCCAGCCCAGCCAGGAAAAGGTTCCTGTCTTGTTGTGGCTGCTGGGATCATCTGCTGCTGTGCAGAGCCTGTCCCGGGGCTGGGGGGACGTGCAGCGTGGGGGACATGAGTGGTACCCCTGGAGGTGCCAGGTGGTGCCATCAGCACAGCCACAACCCGAGGAGAGCCGAGGAGGTGGGGCTGGCTCAGGGGGCAGAGCTGAAGGAGCACCTTCTCCCTCTCCTTCCAGCAGGTTCTCCCTCCCCTCCCTCCCTGGGAGATGCAGCTTGGAAAGGTGCTTGGAGCGGGCAGTGACTGCTGTGAGCTGCCCTGCGGGGGGGTTCAGCTCCAGGGCGCTGCTGGGTGTATTTGTGTGTGTTGGAGTGCGTGTTTGGGTGTGTGCTTGTGGCCAGGTACACCCTCAGAGATGGTCATGGCACTTGTGAGGACAAATCTTTGGGGCAGTAAATCCAGGGATGCAAAGAGGTCAATCCATAACCAACAGGGGAATTGGAGACATGTGGATCGTTACCTGCCATCTTTTGGCAGCTGCCAGTGGAGTTGACAGTTTGCTCTAAAGAGTTATAAATAATTTTGTTGATTAAAATGATTGATTATCCTTGGTCTAATATTATTTAGGCAGAGCAAACAGTGCTGAGATTTACCAGCTGCTCTCTGACCTCCCAACCCTGATCTGTTTGTAGAAAGCCTGTGCAATTATTTGTTTGATTTCAAAGCTAAATATCCTAATCTTCCCTCTCCGCCTTTGGAAACTGCAACTGGCACCGGGACAGCTCGGGCTGATAAGGGAGGGCAGCCCTGGAGTCCTCATGTGCAGGGACTTCCACAGAGGGCTGAGGGGGGGACATGGGGAGCTGGTGGCCACAGGTGAGGACGGCAGGGACGCTGTCCCGGCAGAGCCCAGCCCTCGCAGAGGTGGAAGCAGGGGAAGCTGTCGCAGCTGGGCAGGAGCGGTCCCCTGCCAGCCGCGGGACGCGATGCGACTTGCCGCGGCCATTGAGCAATCGCGGCTGTCTGGCTGGCGCTGCCCTGCGGGGAAGGGGTGCCCGGGAAGGCTGCGGAGGAGGGGGTGGGACAGGCAGGAATCTGCAGCTGCCGAGCCGTGCAGGGCTCGCCCAGCGCCCGTCGCCCGCGGCAGCGAGCGGAGGTGACCCGGAGCTGCCGAGCCTCCCTCCTTCCTCCCTCGTCATCCTCTGATCCTTCCGCATCGCCGCCTTGGTGCTGGCAGCATCCTCTGGGGATGTTCTGGGCTTCTGGAAGCCGTAGGAACATCCCCAGGGACCTTCCCCACGAGGGCACGGACACACCACCGTCCCTGCAGCAGGTCCAGCTCTCCCAAACGTTCCTGGAGGATGAATGGGAGCTGGTGAGCCAGCAGAGGCTTTGATGTGGACGGACATATCTGGGGGGTTGAACATCACCCCAGCCCCGGGGCACTGCCACTGTCCTGCCATGTGCTGCCTCGTGTCTGGCGTGACTCGGCCCGGGGGCAGGGGCTGGGCCTGGGCACAGAGGGATCAGTCTGAGCAGGGAAATCAAGGGAAGGCTGGGGAATTCCTCGGGACAGACAGATTGGAGGTGTTTGGCTGAGCATCTCCGTGTCTAATCCCTTCCCAAGGCAAGGATAATTGAGGCTTCTGTTGGGAGCAGTGATTTCCCAGCAGCAGGGACAGCTCTGGAGTCCATCGGCCTCAGAAATGTCTCGTGTCCTGGTGATGGGCAGCACAAATGATGGGGTTTTATCCAGGGCATGGAGTCATTGCACATGGATCATCGGGATTGCGGGATGAAAACACCCCGAGCTGTGAGGTCATGCGTGGCTGCTCCCAAAGTGTGCTGGCACAGATTGTTCTTCAGGAGTGTCTGAGCCGGCTCGGAGGGCTGGGATCCTTTGTGAGTGATGAAAGAGCTCAGCCTGAGTGAAGGTTCCTTGGCCTTCCTCCCACTGTGAGGGGACAGCCCTGCCAAGAGATCTCAGCCTTCCCTGTTCACACTTCCCATCCTGACAGCATCTTCCCCACATGATGTTCTGCCAATTATCCTCAACCTGGCCTTGCTACATCCCTGCTCTCCCTTGCTGGGAGACTCTGGTGCGTGGTTTGGCAGCCCCAGCCTGCAGCAGCAGCTGGAGGTGTTGGAGCTGAATCCCCTTTGTGTCTGTCCCTATTCCTGGATGATGATGAAGGAGAGGGAGATGAATATGTGCAGAAGAGTCTGAGGGTTTATTTGGATGGATGGAGAAATGTTCCATCTGAACTGCCCATGGAGTACCTTGGGAGCATCCCATGGGTGCTTCTGCAATCCAGGAAAAATCCATGGCAGGGTTCTGGGATGGGTTCATCCTTCTCTTGGGACAAATCCTCCAGTCCCATCCCTTCTTCACTGAAGATGCCAGAAACGGCAACATCAGTCAGGGAGTTGAGGAGAGAACAGCAGAACTCCTGGGTTTGACCAGGCTGGAAGGGAATGTGAGCTCTCAGGGATGGTGGTGGTGGCCTGGAGCACCGTGTCCTCCCTCAGTGCTGAAGGCCAGCGTGGGATTGCTCTGGAAGGCTCAGGCTGGGCTCCCGCAGCCCTGCAGGGCTCTGGGGACACGGCTGGCACTGAGGGCTGCCAGCCCAGCCCGGGCAGAGTGAGGAACTTCAAGCAGCTTCTGGTTGTGAGCCCATGAGCACTTGGGCTCTGTGCCAGCAGCAGGGCACTGGCTGTGCTTCTGCTCCGTGCCGAGTGCTGGGGCTCCGCAGGGATTTTTCCCTTTTCCCCCATTGCTGTTGAGCAACCCGAGCTCTGCGGGGTGTGAGCAGCGGGGTTTGGTTGAAAGGGGCATCTCCCGGAGGTGGGGCATGACCTGGGCTGGCTGGATCCACCTGACCTGCTTCCAGCCGCCCGGGTGTCCATTACAGGCTTTTCCAGGGTGTCCATTACAGGCTTTGTGTGTGCCCTGCCCGGGGATTAGAGTCTTCAGAGGCGCGGTTAGCAGGGATTAGGGCGATTATCCCGGCAATCCTGGCTCACAGGTTTGCACCAGCCTGGGAGGGTCCTCCCAGCCCTGCTGAGCAGCGATCCCAGCCTGGAGATGAGGTGTTAATCCTGCTCCAGAGGGGACGCCGCTCCTGGGATATTCCATTGGGAAAGAGGCAGGAAGGGCTCTCAGGATGGCTTTGCCTCCTGAGCAGGAGGGGTTTGGGCAGGTGGAGGCTGCTCCTCGCTGGCTGTCCTGGCCTGGCTGTCTCCAGCCTGAAGCCTCCACAGGGCTTTAATTAAGGTGGACTCTGCCCTCAGGCCAGTGGGCTTGGAAAAGGCTGGTTTTGGAAAAGGGAGTTTTAGGTTGTGATGCTGTTAAATCTGAAGGGACTGCAGAGGCCATTTAGAGCTGACTCGAGAGCAGGAGGGTCTGGTGCTGAGCTGATGGTGCTGCTGGAGCTGAACCACTCCAGCCTTGTAGCATCTCATCCTAGAGTCCTTGGGTGGGAGGGGTCTGGAAGGACCTTACAGCTCATCCCATCCCACAGGCACCTTCCCTATCCCAGGGTGTTCCAAGCCCTGTCCAGCCTGGCCTTGGACACTTCCAGGGCTGGGGCAGCTACAGCTGATCAGGGCAATGCTGATGGAATTTGACTGATGACCAATCCTGTTTCTGACTTCTTTGATGGTTCCAACAAGTGCTGTTAAACCATGGCCATGTTCCCCAACCTCAGAGGTGGCTGAATCTCCCCAGGGTTTGCTTTATCTATCTGTGCTCCTTCCAGCAGCTGAAATGGGGAGGATGGGGTGAATCCCCAGCCAAGGGAAGCCCCTGAGCTGCTGAAGGAAGAGGAGCCGTGGGCCCTGGCTCTGCTGAGCTGGGGAGCTTTCCCATAATCACAGTGAGTGTTGACTCAGGCTGTGGTTTAGCTCAGCTTCAGCCCTGGCCTTTCTCTAGCACTTCATTCCCTCTTCTCTCCACAAAAGCCAAGGATGCAGCGAGCTGCCCACCAGGCTGCTCCCCTGTGAGCTCCTGGGACTCTCAAGGATGCTGCTTTCCCAGGACTGCCATCCAACACCCACGTTACAAACCAGGGAGAGTGAGGGAGGAGAAGGAGCTGCAGCCTGAGCAGGGTGGGCTGTGACTGGTGATGCCTGCAGAATCCTTTGCCTGCGCCCGGTTCCTCACAGCTGCCAGATGCCCAGAGCCAAACCAGCCCTCCCTCACCTGGCCCAGTTTTCCTCATGGACACGTCTCTGCCAGGCCAGGCTGTCCAGGCACACAGGGCTGATCCCCAAAACCTGAGGCCGAGCAGAGCATCCCAACGCCTCACCCACAGTTGGACCTTCCCCTCTGGTGCTGCGAGCGCTGAGAGCCCAAACCTGGGACAAAAGGCTTTTATCTGCATTTAGGGAGGACAGTGTTCAGGCCCGTTTTGGAGGGGAAGAGCTGGCCCCCATGGCACACCACATCTCCCTAAGAAAACTGCTGAGGGCCGGAAAAAAGCCGGCTTTGTTGGGCTTTCTGCAGTGCTAAGCACTGTGGGCTTTCGGTTTCCTCTCTTGTTTTTCTCTTGAAGCCCAGCTTTCATCTCACAGTATTTATTTTTCACTGCTTGAAGGAGGAAAAAAAAGACTTATTTTTCTTCTCTTTTTTATTTTTTTGTTTAAGAAATATATTTATTTTAAATTAAAATAGCAAATGTCTGCACCTTTTGTGCCATCCTTGCAGAGGGAAGCAGGGCCGGTCTCTGGCACGTTGCTGCAGGAAGGAGACCCAAATCTCCCCCATCTGCTGCCATCCCATCCCCACAGCCCCGGCAAACACCCCGTGCTGTGCTTATCCCTGCTCCCCATCCAGATTTCCTTCTGGTCCTTTTTTCCAGCTTTCTGTCCCACTTTCCCTTTCCCCCCCTGAATCTCGCTGCCCTTTGGGTCCGAGGAGCCCTAATTGGAACAGGCCGGCTCCTCTGCTGCTTCCTGCGTGGGAGTGAGAGGCAACGCTTGTGAAAACAGTTCAAAAGTGCACACAAATTTTTGCCTAATCCTGCCTAAATAACAGGGGGCTCAGCCAGGGTTGTTTGCCCGGGTGTCCCTGCTCCAGGGCGGGGGGCACCTGGGAAAGGCAGAGCTGCCTGAGGGGCTGGAGGTGCCTGGGGGTGCTGGAAACCCGAGCTGGGGANCGTGTTGGGGATGTGGTGGGGACGTGGTGGGGACGTGGTGGCTCTGTGGTGCCCGGCGGCCTCGCTGGGGAGCGTGGGAAGGGTCTCAGCTCCCGGCCCCCCTCTCCTCAGCCTCCTCTGATCCTGAGAAAGGTTCTGGGCTGCTGAACCCTCCCAGCTGGGGGATGTTGGGAAAGCTGTGCTCCAGCTTCCCCCAGCTCCAGCTCTGCCCTGCTTTGGATCCTGGGGACAGCTGGGACAGAGGGGCTCAGGGAGATGAGCTCGGGGTGGGCTGGGGGGACCGTGGGCTTGGTGGCCACGGACTCACTGTGGGCATGTGGGAGGAGGGTGGGAGAGTGAGCCCCTGTCACCCCTCTGGGAAACTCCTGCTCCATCGTCACCCAGCAGTGGGGGGACATCCTGGAGCGTGGGCAGCTCCAGAAGGACGGGGTGGGGGCTCCAGGGGGATTTCAGCTGCCTCAGAGCTCAAGGATTGAGGTTTCTGAGGGACACAGGCATGAATTCATGGAGCCCTTGGATGCACAGGCCCTGCAAGTGATCTTGTTTGAAACCAACGTGCATGTTCCCCCTAAATTTAATCATGGAATCCTGGAATGGTTTGGGTTGGAGAGGACCTTAATGGCCCCATCCCATTCCATCCCACTGCCGTGGCAGGGACACCTTCCACTGTCCCAGGCTGCTCCAATCCCAGTCCAGCCTGGCCTTGGGCACTGCCAGGGATCCAGGGGCAGCCACAGCTGCTCTGGGCACCCTGTGCCAGGGCCTGCCCACCCTCACAGGGAGGAATTTCCTCCTAAAATTTAGTCTAAATCTAAATCTAAATCTAAATCTAAATCTAAATCTACCCTGTTTCATTTTCAAGCCTTTCCCCCTTGTCCCTGTGCCTCTGCCAAGCCACACAAGGGCCTGGAATCTCCATGGCATCTGTGTGCTCCAGGCCTGGGAAGGGGAGGCTGAGGAGACCTCGGGTTCCTGCCCTTGGTGTCCATCCATCCATCCATCCATCAGGACAGGGACAGGAGGTGCTGTGGGCTCAGGTGGCTCCCCTCTGACCCTCCCCACATCCATTTCCAGCAGCTACTGGGTGAAACCCCACACAGGGACACGCTGGGGCTCTGATGGAAAAAAAAGTGAGTGCCCGAGGGGAGCTTGGAGGAGTCACTGACCCCGAGTGGAAACTCGGCTGAAAAATGACTTTGCTCCCATCCTTCTGCTCGGACCATCTTTTTTTTTCCCTGTCTGCCATTTATTTTCCTTCTGCAATCAGCTGCAAATGGCTTTGGCGTGCAGAGGAGTTCTGTGCATTTGAAGGTCAAAATCCCTAAAGTTTGTAAATCCGAGTCCTTTAAAAAGATCAGATGTGTGGAAATAGTTTATACATGCACAGCCTGGTGGAAGCAGAGTGGGAATCTGGCTGGGAGATGAACTTGGTGATCTTGGCCTCTTTGCTCCTGGTTTTCTCTCAGGCTCCATGTGCCCTTGGCTGGGGGGTCTGGGCAGGACCCCCTTAGCACAGAACCCATCCAGGGCAATGTCAGGGTGTTTTATCCTCTTGTGTCTCCGAGTCCCATCCCCAGGGATGTCAGGGAGCTGAAGGGGCCTGGTTTGGAGAAGCCACGGAGCCTCCAGATCCCTGTTTGCCTTGGAAAGCTGCAGCCAGATAAAAGCTGTCCCCATGCGAGGCAAATCCTGCATCTCTGCTCTACAGATGCTGCAGATGCTGCTGACATAACTCTCCAGGGCAACTGCAGCTCCTGGCACTGTTTAAAAATCAAACCATAGCTCCTGCCTGCTCTCCCAGGAGGGAAATCAAAGGCGGCCCTGTCGGCACAGGACGAGGACATGGCATCCACACAGCTGGGTGCACGTGGCAGCCGTGTCAGGGGGCTTTGATGGGCTCGTAAAAACCAGCCAGAAATCCCAGTCTGGCCCCTGCTGCTGAGCTTGCTTTTGGGATTAAAGCCCCAGCATTCCTCAACTGGGTTTAGGTGGAACAGCTGGGCCTGGTGCTGGCTCCCGCCCCGGCCCCTGCACGCAGCCCTGTGCTCTGTGGGCAGCACTAAAGGAGAGGTTTTATTGGTGCAAGGTTTGATTAAAATCTTGCAAACAGGTTTCAGATGGCACTGAAAGCTGATACCGGGGCAGCTAGGCCAGGCTTGTTGCTTTTGTTCCTGAAATTCTGCTCAACTCTGACCTTTAGGCATCCCAGACTGGAGGTGAAGGGCTGGAGGACATTGCCAGGGCTGGGTTTGCCTCCATGGGAAGGAATTTCCCTGCACCAGCAAAGTTCATAGAGTTATAGGATATTCCATGCTGGAAGGGATTCCCAGGGATCACTGAGTCCGAGTCCTGGCCCTGCACAGAGCTGGGTGAAGCCCACCATACTCCCTGCACATAAACCACCCAGTTTTAAAATAAATACTGAATTATTTAAATAAATTCAGTACCCCCAAAGCAGCAGAAGCAGAATTTAGGGTAAAAACTGTCCATCCACCCCATCTTTCTCAAGCCACCCAGCCAAGCCTTGTCCCCAAACATGTCTGCAGAGTTTCAAACACACACTTGGTTTCCCTGGGTGAGTTTTCCCCAGCTCTGGGACACTACTGACCCGACCAAGGCTTCTGCAGGCTCAGGGCTTTGGGGCTGCTCTGTCCTCAGCAGAAATTCAAACAAGTGGCTGCGACCTCACAGGAGAAAAGCAGATGATGTTTTAGTCCTAAATTTGCCGAGCACAACATATTTTGCACAAGCCTTGAAATGCACATTTGGGCTGATTTGGGTGTTTAAATAGAAACTGTCCTCTGGCATGGTTTTTTTAAATTTGGGAACAGACTGTTTGCTTCCCTGTGACCTCTCCCTGGGAATCACTTTTAAGTCTCCCCTGTTTTGACAGGTTGTTTGTGCAGAGCTCAGCATTCACCTTCCTAAACCGAAATCTTATCCTCCCGCTACTGAAAAATTGATTTGCTGGGTTTGTGCAAAGCCAGCCCCCTGGATCCTGCATGACCAAACAGTGGGATCAGGGATGGGCCCTTGCTATTGCAGAGATAAAAATACCGTTTTTCACCCTGCTCTTGGTGCCTGGCCTGGGGAGCTCACCTCCACACAGGTTTTCATGGTGATTCAGTGTTAAAATTGGGGTGAGAACCGTTTTCTCAGCCTGGCTCTGACTCATCCTCCCAGGGCAGGCAGGAGCTGCTGTTGAGGCAGGCAGAGGGAGCAGATTCCTGGGTGGTCCCTGTGACCACAGAGCAGAGAGAGCAGAGCATTCAAATGTAACTTGAGGATGAAGGGAAAGGGGCACCGAGCCACTTTCTCCCAGTGTTATCTCAAGCAGCAGATGGGGAACAGAGATAGCGATGGTGGCTGCTCATTTTCCGTGCCCTCTCCAGCCAAATCCAGTAAATAATGAAGTGTAATTTGCCAAATAGCCTTTGGATGTGGGATTTGCTTTCAAAGGTCCTGATCCTGCCACTGTGGAGGCAATCCTGGATTTGTGTGGTGGGCTGAGGGCAGGAATTGTGTCCTGAGAGACTCCGTGTCGGGAATTTCACTGTTCCTACCTGAGCCAAGAGTCTGCAAATCATTTCTTGAGAGCCTTGGGGACTTGGCTGGACGATGTGCAAAGGGAAAGGGGAATTTTTGTATTGGGGCTGAGAGGTGGAAGGTGCAGCAGTGGGGACAGAGAAGTTGCTGTGTTTGGCTTGGCAGTGGAATTGCGTCGGGAGCATCCAGCGGATGATCTGGGGATGCTCTGCAGCATTGTCACCCTCACCCTGTGCTACAGAGCTGCATGTGGGGGTTTATCCATGAAAAACCAGGATTGTTCAGGTTGGAAAAGCTTTCCAAGATCATGAGGTCCAACCATTCCCCAGCACGGCCAGGCCAGCACCAACCCTTGTCCCCAAGAGCCACATCCACAGGTTTTTTAAACATTTCCAGGGGTGATGACTCCACCACTGCCCTGGAATTCTGTTGACCCAACCCCCAGATTCCTACTTGGAAAAAAACCCAGTGTTGGGTTGTTTGGCCTGTAAATGATGCCCATGAGTTTGGCTGGGGAGGAGTTGAGTGGAGCAGGAATTCCAGACTGGGGCAGCTGGGCTGGCTCTTCCCAGTGGCTGCAGCGCTGCTTCCATCCCTGACTCCGTGTTTTATCAGGAATACACCAACACTGCCTGGAACAAGCCCCCAGCAGCATTTTGCAGGTGTAAAGGTTTATTAAATCAGGAGTTTAATGAACTTGGAGTGATGGAAAACTGTGGTGGTTGAGTTTCCACAAGACACAGAATTCTTTGATTTTCAACGTCTGCGTCCAGATATTCATGAGAACACCAAAGACTTTGCCCATGGTGTCATTTTTCCACTGAGTTTTCATGGAAAATTTCCACTAGGCTGCAGAGCTAAACCAACCTCAGGTGGAAGATTTCCATCTCTGCTGACCAAGTGCAGTTCTTGGGGTGGTGGTTGTTCAAGACTTTCCTTCTCCATCAAAGATGTTTTTCATGAATACTGAAAGTATGGGAAAAAGAGCCAAACCTCTATTCAGATATTTTGCTTCAAATGGTTGCTTTTATTTGTGAGACTCTTTGGCTACGAAGCTTCATCTCCTTCCAAATAAATTAGAAAAAGGGATTTAAAAAAGGAAAGGAAGAGGTTTGGTCCTTGTCAGGATTGACTCCAGGCCTGGCTCTTGGCTTGGCCCCGCTGTCCCATGGGATGGCTGGCGTTGTCCGTGACTCACCCGTGGCTCCGTGCTATGGATGTGCATGACGTAACTCTGGGCTAATGTGGGATTTTCCAGCTCTTTGTTTCCCTTCCCCCCTCAGATGGGTATTCTGCCACTCCTCCATCCTGTCTCAGCCTGCTGTCAGCTCGCTTTTTCATGGAGTCATAGAATCATGGAATGGTTTGGGATGGAAGGGACCTTAAAGCCAATCCCATTCCACCTCCTGCCTTGGGCAGAGACACCTTCCACTATCCCAGGTTGTTCCAACCTGGCCTTGGACCCTTCCAGGGAAGGGGTAGCCACAGCTCCTCTGGGCAACCTGTGCCAGGGCCTCCCCACTCCCACAGGGAAGAATTTCCTAGGATAAAGAATTTTCTAGGATTCTTTAATTTTCTCCTGGCTTTTCTTTGCACTGGGATGACAGAGTGGTAATTCAGGGATGCTTTTCCCCCTCTTTCTTGCACACCCTGGTGTGGGACTCTTTGCCTTCCTCGGTGCCTGGAGCTGCTGAGCCATTTCCCAGGCTCCAGACACACCTGGAATGCTGAAGCCCAGCAGGCTGATGTCTGGAAAGGCCTTGATATCATCATCCAGTAGCACATTCCAGAAGTGTAGGGACACCATGTGCACCTGGCTAGCGTTCCCTGACATCTTTCCCAGCCCTGTGTCCTCATGGCTGTGTTTCTCTCCTGCTTCTTTCAGACATGGAATGTGCAGATGTGCCTTTATTAACACCCAGCAGCAAAGAAATGATGTCCCAGGCACTGAAAGCCACTTTCAGTGGCTTTGCCAAGGAGCAGCAGCGGCTGGGAATTCCCAAAGGTAAGACTTGGCTTCCCATGGACGACCACAGTACCCACAGGGGTTGTGTCCTCCTTCCAGGCTGTCCAGAATTCCCTGTCTGCCATCTCCCCTGCTGATTCTCCTCAGGTGGTGTTGCCTTTTGAATACCACCTGAAGCTTCTTGGAAGCTTCAGCTGGAAAAAGTGGACAAGTCATCTCCACTAAACAGAGAAGCACCAGGAACCCTTTACCAGAGGCTGGTGACAGGAAGAAACCAAGAAAATTGGAGAAATGGGTGGGAGAAGGGGGTCAGAGAAGTGATGGGATTTTTAGAAATCCTGAACAAATCCAAAGCTTGTTGCTTGGACGAAATGTGTCCGCATTAAGGCTGATCCAGACTGGGCATGGTGTTCCTCACACCCTGATGCCAGTGGGCTGCCAGTCTCCAGGGATGAGGCTGTGCTAGTGCAGGGCAGCTGCAGCACTGTCTGTGTCCTGTTTTCCTGGGAAAACTGCCTGTGGGCACTCACTGCTGGATCCCTCTGCAGACCCCCAGCAGTGGACGGAGACGCACGTGCGGGACTGGGTGATGTGGGCAGTGAACGAGTTCAGCCTGAAGGAAGTGGATTTCCAGAAGTTCTGCATGAATGGAGCTGCCCTCTGTGCCCTGGGCAAGGAGTGCTTCCTGGAGCTGGCACCTGACTTTGTGGGAGATATCCTTTGGGAACATCTGGAGATCCTGCAGAAAGGTGAGTCCTGGGATGTCCTGGGTGAACAATTCACGGCATCCTGGCCAGCCTGGTTCTGGGGCTTTCCATAGACCATGAGGTGTTCACCTTGAGCTTTAATCCCAGGAAAAACATCTTCCAAAGCCCAGCTTTTCAGCAGGATTCCAAACGGGCATCCCAGCGGCAGCGGGCAAGGCAAATCCTGGCAGTGCCTCAAAGAGGCAGAGTGTTTGTGCCAGCTGCTTGGCAGGGATCCCCAGTGGGCAGGGACGCTCTGCCTGCCTGGAATCCGTGGTGGGATTTTCCAAAGCATTTTTCCTCAGCCTGTTCAGCTCCTGTTGTGAATTTTACTATTTCCTCCACTGGAACTGGGTACAGGAACACAGCCAAAATCCTGCCCGAATTTCCCAGCGGCGATTGGAAGCTGCTTTGCTTTGTTCCATGTCCCAAAAAAGGGGTGTTCTATGTCCCCACAACCAGCATTTCTTGGAGAAGAAGCAATCCGTGCCATTCCCTGCATGACAGCATCCAAGGGCATTAGCTTTCAGTGACTGGGGACACACACTTTGATTTAGGGGGTTGATTTTCCACGTCTGGATGCCCAGGAGCACTGGGATGGTTTCTAAGGGGCAGGTGAGGAGCTGAGCACCTCTACCTGAGCCACAAGCAGGAGCTGCAGCACACCTGGGCTCTTTTTCCAGCTCCCTTCTCTGCAGAGCTATTTGCTTTCCTGGAATGTCCCCTGTGCTGTCCTACTGACCCTGGTGGCAGGAAGGGGAGGGGGAGCACAGTTATTCCTTCCAAGAAACCATTGACAAATGGATGTTAATTGCCCATTACTAATTTTACTGCTACCTGTGGTTTGCAGAAGGTAAACACGGCCCTTCCCGGGCTCTGGGCAGGCCAGGCTGTTTTCCTGCTCTTGGGCTCTAAATCTGGTCTGTCCCTTTTGTTTTGCATATTTTTCATGGAGTGCTTGGATCAACACCGAGCAGTTTAACCAAACAAAGCCAAACCTCGTGGTCAGCCCAATTTCTCCTTGCAATGAGCCATTGCCTGCACCTTCCCACAGCCCTTCTTCCCTGCTGTCCCTGCCCGTGGCTGGGAGTAGGTGGTCTTCAAGGTCCTTTCCAACCCAACCCTCCTAGGATTCTGTAATTCTGTGAATTTTTGGGCTGTGCCCACTGGAGAGGGTGGGATGTGCTGCAGGTACTGACTGAGGCACCAGGGCTGGGTTTGCACCTCCTTCCTGCAGACTCCCCACACATGGAGATGAACTCGATGCTGTAAATTTATGGCAGAGGGGAATCATAATTTCAGACAGCACTGACACACATGGGTATTCAGACACTGAATTGGTGGTACAAAGGCCTGGGGTAGGGAGGAGTTTTACAAAGAAGCTGAAAATCTTTGTGTCTGCTGAAACTCTTCTTTTGAAAGGCTGAAAATGAATAAAGCTGAATTTCTGTGTCGTCACACTGTTGGTGCTGCCCTGGGTGTGGTGGTTCCCAGGCAATGCCTGGGAAAGTTTATTTGACTTTCTCCCTCTGACCAGACTGTCAACCACCACACCTGGGAACCCAGAAATCTCCACTGCCTGTTTGGTTTCAGGGGTGGCTTTGTCCCTCTTGTACAAGCAGGGTCCCTGCTCCTCAGGTGGGCTCTGAACACATTTCCAGTGAGGTATTTGGTGGGTGACAAGGAGCTTCCAAGAAATAACCAGCCTCCCCCCAGGACTGGTCTCAGTTCCCTGTGGGTGCTGGGGCTGTCTCCAGCCCTGACCAGAGCCGGGCTGGTGCTGTACAGACGGAGCAGAGCTGGCTGTCCCTGCCATGTCTGCCTGCTCAGGGGGAGCTGCATGTGGTGTGGGAAGAGATCCAGGTGTCTCCAGGCTCAGCCAGGGCTCCAGCTCGTCTCTCCATCTTCCCCACCATCATCACTGGGGATGTTGGGGCTGGGAGTGGTTCCTAACCCCGGAATGCCTGGCTTTACCTGTGCTGCTGGCCCAGGGTCGTGCTGGGACAGGCTGTGACCCCGCTGTCCCCTGAGCTGACACCGTCCCCTGTGAGCACTGCGTGACTCACGTACCACAGGCTGCTCAGGGTTTAAAAACAGAACATGGGTGCCTTTTCCCTGCATGGATTTGGGTATTTTCAGGCTCACTTTTCCATAATTCTTCCTAAAATAACCTCCTCAGTTACCAGCAGTCAGCAGTGCCCTGCACTTGACTCTAAGCACAGCCGAAGGTTCTCCCCTGCTCTGTGGTCACCCCCTGCCCCTTGGCAGACACTGTGGAGAGAGGAACAGAGCATTTCTCATTAGCCCTCTGTGTTTGCACAACCCCTCCTTTTGTCAGGGAATATTTTCCAGCCTGCAGTACCCAGGGGAGAGGGCCAAATTTAGGATCCTCACAGTTGAACGTGCGTTATCTGTGCTCAGCCCCTCCAGAGCCACGGCAGAAACAAACCAGCCCAGAGCTGCCCGGGGGCCTTGCTTTGCTTAAAGGAAAGAAAATCTCCCATCCCAGCATCCCTGCTCAGAATGCCACACTGGAATGAGTCAGGTGCTCATGGAAAAACTGCTCAGGGTAGGGGAAGGGTGGCTTTTACATGGGAAAGCAAATTCAGCGCAGCCCAGGAGGAGCAAAGTGCTTGGAAAAAGCCACAGCAAGCAGGGAATCCATGCTTTGATGTGCTCCATGCTCTCTCCCAGCGAGTTATGCCTATGGAAAGCTGAAATTTGACATTTTGACCATGTATACATGGAGGAGCCTGTGTCAGGAGTGGGGTCAGGGACAGTGAGACAAAGCAGTTTTGAACATGGAAAGTTCTGCCTGCATCAGGTGCTGCACAGGCTGGGAATTCACGCAGATTTGGGGTTAGAGGAGCTGGGTTTGGGATGGGTCACCCCCTCCCTCGTACACACCTACTGCTGGTCTAAAAATAGGGCTTTTCCAGGAAAACAACTGTCCTTGTGTGGGGAGTCTTTCCAGGAGCTCACACATGGAAGTGTGCTCAGCAACCCCCAGGAGAAGGAGAGGTGACAAAGCCTGAGGCAAGCAAGGAAATGCTGCAGCTGGGAGCTCAGAGCCTTCCGGAGCCCTGGCTGAGAAAGTTGTTGCTGTTTGGGTCGGGTTGGGTTTGTTTAAGCTCGGCCATACCTGTGGCAGGAATTCCCAAAGGACACCACGTGCCCCAGGTTCCTGTGGGATTTCAGCTCTGAACTCATTTCTGTTGCTCAGAACGTCTCAGTTTAACCTGGGGAGGAGATTTTGGGAAGTTCAGGGCTCTCTGTGTCAGCAAGTCTTGCCCAGCTCCGTGTGCCTTCGACTGGTGACGTTTCCTTCCTTTCCTCTTTGCAGAAGAGGTGAAACCATACCCAGCAAACGGAGCGACCACCACGTACCCCGAGTCCCGCTACACCTCAGACTACTTCATTAGTAAGTCTCAATTAGCAGTGTCAATAATCACCATTATCCTGCCTGGAAGCACCTTTGAGCAGAGGTTTGTCTGCACCACAACAGGACTGCACCCTGCAAAGGGTGATGTTGTTTTTCCAAGGTTTAGGGTTCATTTGGAAGCCTTCTGTACTTTTTGGTGGCTGCCTTGTGTGCCAGCATCTGATTTTTTCAAGCACTATTTGTTTGAAGCTGTAACTCAGCAGACTTTGAAAGCAGCCTCAGCACACCTGAGTATTGGGAATTGTAAAAAAACCTGTTTAAAAGGGGAGGGAATGGGGGGAGAAGGCTTGATTCTGGATTTCCAGGGAGGAGCCTAGCAAGGAAAGGGATGAGTCTCCACCTGTACTCCTGCACTTCCCATTGCTCTGGAGATGTTCTTGAAGGACATTGGAAATCTGGGAGATATTTCATGAACCAGCAAAAAGGCTAACTGACCTGAAGAGAAGAGATTTGGATGAGGTGTGAGGGAGAAATCCTTCCCTGTGAGGGTGGGGAGGCCTTGGCACAGGGTGTCCCGAGAAGCTGTGGACTCTCCATCCCTGGAATTGTCCCAGGCCAGGTTGGACAGGGCTTGGAGCAACCTGGGATAGTGGAAGGTGTCCCTGCCCCTGGCAGGGGTGGGATTGGATGAGCTTTAAGCTCCCTTCCAATCCAAAACCTTCTGAGATTCTGGGATTCCATGATTCTGTGGATTGGGATTCCAGGCTCTGGCACTGGGGAGAGGTGCCTGTGCAAGGGACTCACCTTTCCCAACCAGCAATGAAACATTTTTACCCTGCTGCTCCTTTGCTGAGACTCCACTCCCCAGGATTTTCCAGCTTTTTCCTCCGGCAGCTGCCCTGAGAGGAGTTTGGTACAATGCACATTGGGGATGGTCGGGGGTGTCTGGTTTTGCTAGATTGCTGCATTTCCAGACCCCATCTCTGTATTCCGGACCCCTTACCCAAAGCAGTGCCTAAGGGAGGCGGTGGGGGATGCTCTGGGTGGTTTGGGGGGGCCTGACTCCTGCTGTGCCCCCAGGTTACGGCATCGAGCACGCCCAGTGCGTGCCCCCCTCCGAGTTCTCCGAGCCCAGCTTCATCACCGAGTCCTACCAGACCCTGCACCCCATCAGCTCGGAGGAGCTGCTGTCCCTCAAGTACGAGAGCGACTACCCCGCGGTGCTGCTGCGCGAGCCGCCCCAGGACGCGCTGCAGAACGACTACTTCTCCATCAAGCAGGAGGTGGTGACACCAGACAACATGTGCATGGGCCGTGCCAGCCGAGGTAAAGCCGGGCTTCAACCCCGGCCTTGTGGGAAGGGAGCTTGGAGAGGGTGGTCGGGGTCTAACAGAAGGCTTACACAGTATGTGTTTGTGTGTGGACTTGGAGATAAGAAATGCTGACTTAGAAACGCTATGGAATAGGACGGATATTGTTGAGAGAGAAATGGAACTAGGGAAAAAAGTGTTAAAGGATAGCTTTGTAAATAAGACTAGATACTTCGGAGAAACAGAAGTGTGAATGTCCTAGAAAAGGGTATAGTCTGACAGGGGCTGGCTTGGATTCCTGCTGTTCTCACCTTCCCTCCCTGGGGATGGTTCTGGGAGCACCGAGGGAGCTGGGCAGTGCTAGCACATCTCTCTCCCAACACATGCTGGGTTCCCTCATAGCTTTGAGCCCTCCCTGCTCTTTTCTCCAGGGAAAACTCAAGGAAGGTCTTTCTTCCCTCTCCTCTGCTGCCTGTTTTTACATCCTCTGCAGAAACGCCATGTTTCTGGTGCTATGCTTTGATGTTGAACCTGAGTGAAATTGAACTGAGCTTTCATGTTATCAGGGAGGACAAACTGCTGGGTGCTTGTAGAAATCCCATTTTTTAGGAGCCCAGGCAAAGCACCACAAATTCAAAGCACCACAAGTTCTCATCAGGAATTGCTGTTCAAGGCTCTGAAGAGTTTTGCTCTCTGTGATCCAAAGTCTTTGTCCATTATGTCCAGGGATTTGATGGCTGCTTGTTTGAAATGTTCTGCTGTAGCCAATTCCTGAGCTTGGTTATGAGGTGCAGATGTCAGGGGCTGAGGCAGCAGCTGAGCTAAGGACCCCTCAAATGCTCCCCTCCAAGAGTTACAGGTACATGATTCTTATCACATGTACCTATAACTGTTTGAGGTGGTGGGATTTAAACACCTGAACACTTTGGAGGATCTGAGCCCAAATACCTTCCCAATTAATGCTGTGAGACTGGGAACACGTGGGGCCCACACGTCTGAGTGCTTTGAGATCACATCAGCGATGCCAGCCTGGGGATGTGGCTCTGCCTCCTTCAAAGCCAAAAGTTGAATCCATCGGGCTCAAAGTCCCTCACAAGTGGGATCATTATCTCCAGATTCCAGGTAGGGAACCTGAGGCACAGGGAAGAGATGTGACCCTGCCATCCCCTAAAATGGAATCCAGGCGTCCTCAGCCCCAGAATTCGTTACAGTGACGTGGTGCTGTGAGCCAGGTTTGATGTGCAGCACTTAAACCCATTTATCCAGAGAGCTGAGGATGAGCTGCCTTCCCAGGAAAGCCAGAGCTGCTTCCAGGCTGCGTGGCACGTGCAGCTCATTTGAACTTTCTCACTCTTTTTCCAGGCTGGGAGAGCTAATTACAGGGAAGTTGTTATTCGTGCTCTTGCCTCTCCTTCTGAGAGAGGTGACCTGAGCCAGAAGGGCAGCAGGGTTTTAATTTTGGGGAAACTTCTCTTTTTGGGGTTGTTTTTCTGCCTAAATTTCAGCAATGTCTTTGCCTTTTCTTGACCTTTTCTTTAACACAGGTGATTTCATCATTCTCACAGTGCAATGGTTCAGGAAGGCTTTTGCAACTCTACCTCGAGCTTGTTCTCAGTGGCAAACCTAAAAATGGTTTCAGGGGAGGGAAGAGAGAGCCCTGCATGCTGCTGTTAGCAAAGACTTGAACACTGATTGCAAGAGGCCGTGCTCACACCAGTGCTGCATTTCAGCCATGGAAGGACACAAATCCTCCCAGGGCCAGGGGAAAACCTTAATATAAAGCAGAACCCAGTTAATTTATATTTATGTCCCCCTTTACCTTGCACTGTCTTACAAGGTTAGTCTGACACAAAGTCAGGCCCTTCAGCATCACCTCAGGGTGAAGCTTTTCCAGACAGTTGCCTTCTGTGGGGCCTTTAGGAGGGAATTTTGGGGTCCCATGGGAGTTGTTTCTCTCTGCCCTGTCAGCGAGGGCGGCTGGTTGAGAAGTGGAGCTGCCAAACTCATTTAAGCTTGGCCTGAGTAAGTGCAGGGCGTGATTGTTCCAGCTAGGTGGAATTTAGGTGAATTTTCAATGGATTGACACAAATCACATCTCTGTCAGATTTTAATTCCTTTTCTAAATGAGCCTGTGCTGCAGGACTGCTCAGGGATTTGGTTATGCCAATTAATGTACACACACAGCAGTACTGTGTTCTCCTTAGCAGGATTCAGGCAAGGATTGGAGTGTAAAAATCCTCAAAAAACTAAAAGAAAATAGAAAAGAGTTTGGAACAGGGCTGAACCAGCAGAATGAAGCCAGTGGATCCCAGCTCCCAACGATTCCAGGCCAGCAATCAGGGCAGGCCCTGCAGTAGTTGAGTCTTTTCACAGCAAGTGCTCTTCAAACTACAACACAACAAATATTTGGGGGCGTGTGCCAGCGCCCTTCCACGTTCCCTGTCCCCTGGGATTTGCTCTCTGGGCCCAGGCTGTGGGTAGCTCTGCCAATGGAAACTTCTCCAGGAGCTCTTGCACAATCCCAGCAGCTGTTTTTAGCTGGGTTTGGGAAATTAGTGAACTTGAATGATCCTGTTAGCTTGTCAGGAAAGATGTTGAGCAATCAGTAGAGTAGGGAGATCAGAGGCTACAATTTCAGTTTGTTCTTTGGGGCCCTTTTTAGCTCTGTTTCAGTACAGGGCTGGCTTTGGGGGGTGTAAATCAGCACTGCTGAGGATCTGGCCTCTCATGTTCTGGCTTTGACTAAAAATACCCCAGAGAGTGACTTTGACACAAACCAGCTGTGCTCACCTTACCAGAGCTGGAAAAAGCTGTTGGAGCTCTCAGCCATTGGCTCTCCTCCTCCAGCAAACCTGCTGCTGGCTGGGAATTTGGGGCTGGCTGGAACAGATGGCAGCAAAAGGCTGCTGTGTAGTTTGGGGAGAAACATCCAAATTCAAGGAGCTGGCTTTGCCTGAGCAGTGTTTGAATAGGGCTGGCAGATGTAATGGGGATTTATTGGAGACCTCCAATATCCTTCAGCAGCAAGAGAATCACAGAAATCAGAGAATCATAGAAAGGTTTGACTTGGGAGGGACCTTAAAGTTGGTTCCACCCCTGCCATGGCAGGGACACCTCCCACTGTCCCAGGCTGCTCCAAGCCCTGTCCAGCCTGGCCTTGGGCACTGCCAGGGATCCAGGGGCAGCCACAGCTGCTCTGGGCACCCTGTGCCAGGGCCTGCCCACCCTCTGAATAAAGAGGTCCTGGAGTGCCCATGTTCAGGCTCCTGAGCTCAGCCTTGAGTATCTAAAGCGAATTATGTCTCTGAAATTGCCTTTTGGAAATGAGGGACCATTTCCAGTCAGCCCCAGGCACCAGTCTTTAGTAGAGAGGCCACATTTGGGTTTTTCCCCTGTCTCTCTCTGCCTTACTCTTCTGCCTGAAGCTTTCCAGGGCTCAGCCCTGCTCTGGATAAGTAAAAATATTGCAGCTCTGGGCTGTGCTTACTTTGGAGATGGGATGTAAAGGAACAGCATCAGTTGCCCTGTGCCTGCACAGTGCACAGGTGAAGCAGCCTATGCTGGCCAGTTGAAGTACCCTGTGGTGGCCAGGGAAGCACTCTGTGCTGGCCAGGGGAAGCAGCCTGTGCTGGCCAGGTGAAGTACCCTGTGCTGGCCAGGGGAAGCACTCTGTGCTGGCCAGGGGAAGCAGCCTGTGCTGCCAGGCCCACTGTGCCTCACCTCACCTGCTGTGCCTCCCCCAGGTAAGCTGGGGGGCCAGGACTCCTTCGAGAGCATAGAGAGCTACGACAGCTGTGACCGCCTGACGCAGTCCTGGAGCAGCCAGTCCTCCTTCCAGAGCCTGCAGCGCGTCCCCTCCTACGACAGCTTCGACTCCGAGGACTACCCTGCCACCCTGCCCAGCCACAAGCCCAAGGGCACCTTCAAGGACTATGTGCGGGACCGGGCCGACATGAACAAGGACAAGCCTGTCATTCCTGCTGCTGCCCTGGCTGGCTACACAGGTAGGGCACGCTCCTGGCACCCCCTGTGCCCAGGGGCAGAGTCTGGGGGCACCCTGGGCTGCCCAGCTGGCTGTGCTGGTGCAGGGTGTGAGGGAGGGTTTTGGGCTGTCTGGGGTCAGCTCGGGGCTGCATCTCCTTCGAGCACGGCCATCCCACACATCCCACAGCTCACGGGGGATGTGGCACCTGGCTGGGCACGGGGCACTCAGTGCCTTGTTCTCCTTTTGCCCCTGGCAGGCCATGGAGGAGCTGGGGCTGGTCTGGTTCCTGAACAGGAGGTGCTGCAGAGCCTCCAGCCCCTGTGCTGGTGGCCTCTTGGTTGTGGTTTCCCCCTGGGGCAGGAGCAGGCTGAGCTCCAGCACTGCTCTGTGCGTGGGGACACATCCTCTCCCTCTGGCACAGAGGAGGCCCTGCTGTACCTTGGTGTGAGGCAGGGATGGGGCGCTGCCAGAGCCATCCCAAACATTTTCCATTCCCTGAGCTGGGAGAGATGAGAAGGTGATAGGCCACGGAAACTCTGGCTCTTTATGACAGCCCTTCAGCAATCTGGCATCTCCAAAGAGAGAAACTTGGTGGGATGGGACTTCCAGCTAAAGCTGAGCTAATCCTTTCCAGCCCTTCTGTGCCATGGCTTTTTCCTGTGCTCTGAGGAAAACTCTGGGGCAGCCTCCTGCCAGTTCCCCTGGCTCTGCACCTTCAGATCTGTCCTGCCCCAGCTGGGAGCAGCGGGTGGAAAGAGTTTGTGCCGATAAAGATCATGCCCAGGTTCAGAGCAGATCCTGAGATGTGCCTGTCCCCGAGTGTCCTCCCACGCACGGCTCATCTGGGGCTGACACCGAGCCTTTGTGAGGGTGGGAGAACTGCAGGAGGGAGGAAAGGTGGGCAGATAATTTTAGGAGTGTCAAAAAGGAAGTGGTTTGTTGCTATAGCTTTAGTTAGAAAGAGAGCTCAGCCCTGCCTGCTGAATGAGACTCTACCAAGTCCATGCAAAATATGAGTGTGCTCTGCATTCCTGACTGGACTGGGCTTGGGATGTGCTGGGGAGGGAGAGGAGGGACTGTGACCTGGGGCTCACTCTGCTGTGCCATGGAAATCGATGTTCCTCAGGAAAGAGACCACTGAGCACAAGTTGCTCCTTTTATTCCTATTTCTACTCCTATTTTCTCCTGGCAATGCCTTTCCCTGCAGCACCTGGAAGTGCTTTGGGTGTGCAGGAGCCCAGGATGCATTTGAACAGCTGGGGAAACTGAGGCACTGAGGTGCTGGCTAAATCAGGAGCATTCTTTTCCAAGCTGGATATTTCCCTCCACATTTGCTGTGGCTCATGGAAAAGAGTGCAGGAGAGCCATCCCTGGAGAGAGGCGAGGAGCTGAAGTCAGTGGCTGGGCCCTGTGTTTTTCCAAGGGATATTAGCACCCCAAAGGCTGTCCTTGGAGCAGTGCCTTCGGGAAGGGGAGACTTGGGCTCATGCAATGCCAGAGCACAATTCCGAACACTTTCCTCTGTGTAACATTTTCCCTCCTCTCATTTCCAACCCCTCTTGGAGCTGGGAAGAGAATCCTTTGGCCCAGGCACTTTGGTGGGATCAATAAGTGGGAAGGCCTGATATTTTAATTTATTTTTTGCATTGCCTCACTTGATAGGCTTTAAATGTGCAGAGGAAAATCTGGAATCACTGGGAAATGCTTGAGCTGGAGCTCTGTTTGCCTGCTCTGAAGACCGCTGAGCAATATTCAGGGCTCAAGCCAGCAGAGCCAGCTTTTGCCATTGGGAAAGGGCCCTGGACAGGTGATCCTGGCAGGCAGTGACTCCAGAGATGTCCCCTGAGCCATTTTAAAGCCCCCAGACCTTCACCTCTGGGTTTTCCAAGCAAAGGGAGCTGGAGCTGGGTCGCTGTGAGATCAGGGCCTGGGGAGAGCGAGTAGAACATGCTGGGTTTCAAACTGGAGGAGAACTGGGCACTCCTTACTTTCTGGGTCTGTGTCAGTGAGGAAAACCCCACTCAGGCTGCTCACTGAGAAGTTCTGGAGGTCTGGCTTGGGCCAGCTCAGAGTGGGGACTCAGGCAGAGCCCAGGCCTCTCTGTGCATTGCTGTGCTTTACTTTTACTTTACTCCGGGGAGGAAGTGCTGTCTGGCAGCCAGAGCAGAGGAACTCAGAGTCTGGGCTCTGCCTGTGGCTCTGCCGAGGAGGTGGAGCCTGCCAAGGAGCAGAGCAGGGCTCTGCCAGCCCGGGAGCCCAAATCACCCAGACCTTGGGGCTCCATTTCCCACTGGGACACACCCAGGCCCCTCCTCGTGGTGGCCCTGCTGGACCTGGCAGGGTGAAGAGGGACATCGCATCCCTCATCCCCAGAGTTTTCTGTCCTGACTTTAAGGACCTGACAATCCTGTTCAGGTTCTGTTAGCAGGCCCTGTTTCTGTGGTCCCAGGGAGGTGGCCCCAGCACATCTCTGATGGTATCTGCCCCAGAGGCACATTTTGGGGTGAGAAGGTGCATTTGGCGGAAGCTGTGCTTGCGTTTGATGTGTTCTTCACCCGGCTCTGAGCAGCCTTTCAGAGCTGCCTTATCTGTCCCCACATCTTGACCTATTTTAACAAGTTGCCATGGTTGCTCACATAGAGGTTGATGCAATTTTCTTATCTTTTTTTTTTTGAAGGAGAAATGTAATTGCTCAGGAGTTGGTGAACTTCAGTTTCCATTGCAGCAGGGAGGGCCAGCCCTGGACACCTGGGTTTGGAGCTGGCTCAAAGCTTGGAAGCTTGAATTTTACCTGAGGGCATGGCTGGAGCTGGGCCAGGCCAGGTCAGGCTGGAGATCAGGAAAGGTTCTTCCCCCAGAGGGTGCTGGCACTGCCCAGGCTCCCCAGGGAATGGGCACGGCCCCGAGGCTGCCAGAGCTCCAGGAGCCTTTGGCCAGCGCTGCAGGGATGGACAGGGTGGGGTTGCTGGGGGGTCTGTGCAGGGCCAGGGGCTGGGCTGGATGATCCTGGTGGGTCCCTCCAGCTCAGGGGATTCTCTGATTCTGAGATTCTACATTAAGCTAGATTTTACTTTCTTTGCCATGACACAGAGTGCATCCATGAAATCCAGGCAAAGGATGGCTGGGGATGTGTGTTCACTGCTAAACCTCACGCTGGCTCAGCTGAGCTCAGTCTAAGCTCTGTGGTTCAGCAGCAGAGCCATGTTTGGTGTGAGTGGGCAGAGATCCCTCCAGTGCCTGAGCCCAGCTGGGCTAAAGTGAGCTCAGCTCTGCCTCCACATGCCCTGTGGCTGTGCCTGTGCTGGATCCTGCAGCCTCTGGTGATTCCCATGGCCACCAGCACCCTGCAGGAGCCCTGGCACCAGGGGATAAACTCAGCTGGCTCTTTGAGCCCTGTGTTGGTGTTTGCAGCCCGTGCTGCTGCTCCCCTGGTGCTGCAGGGCCACAGAGGCTCAGACAGACCTTGCTGGTTCACTGTGGCCATTCAGCACTGAGCTGGTTTGGGTTCCCTCCAGCAGCTGTGTGGTTTGGCAGCCAAGTTATGGGGCTTGCTCTGGGGCAGGACTGACACCCCAGGGCTTTCCATCCATGTTGTTGGTGCTGCCATGGCCCAGAACTGCTGCTCCACATCACTGAGCACACAGCAGGGCCATCCCCTGTGTTCCAGAGGGGAGGAGAGAGGGATGGGAGAGCTGAGGTGAGTGCACAGCGAGCCCTGATGCTGCAGATGCAGGCTGGGGTTGTGTGGCTGCTGCTGCCTGTCCTCTGCTCTGGGCCTGGCTAGGGAGGTGCCGATCCTTTAAAGCCAGTCCCAGCACTTAAAGAGTTAATGTCCCTTCAAGCTGATGTCACCCATGCCCTGGGTGTCCCTCTGAGAGCATCCTGCTGGGCACTAGGAATTCAGGAGGCCGTGCAGGAGCATCCTCCTTCACAGATGTTATCCCACCCGCGCTCTCTCCACTGAGCTGGACCTGGCCAGGCCAGACCTTGCTGAGCCTGGCTGCCAGCACCCACAGGGCTGTGCCCTGGGGCCCAAATGTCTCTCTGCCCCCGTGCAGTGTGTGAGCTGGCTGTGCTGCAGAGCCTGCAGCCTCCCCAGGCTGTTTGTGAGCGATGCTTATCTGTGACCCAGCAGTGAAAGCACAGCTGCTGTTTTGCAAGAAAGTCGAGGCGGTGCCAAAGAAAGTGGGTCTCTTTCAGGACAGCTCAGGTGCTGCTGCCCCTCCCCCTGGCGCTGTGCTGCTGCTCTGGAGCTTCCACAGGCGAGATCCCCCCTGTGCTGTGGCCACCAGCACCCAAAAACCTGCCAGCAGCTGCCTTCCTGTCCCTTTCCTGCTGCACTCCAGTGCTCTGGCTGTCCCTGCCTTCCCTTCCCTTCCCCAGCCTGTGCTGCAGCGCTCCTGGATTCCAGCACCTTCCCAGCCTGCACTGCTGGAGCAGTGTCCATGTGGGAATCTGCAGCCATAGCACAGGAGCTGGGGAATGCAGGCACCCCTTTCCTGTGCACAGCAGCACAACAGCTCCTCTGGGCTTGCTGGGATGCAGGGGACGGTGTCACCCTGCCCCTCCTGGCTCGTGTCCTTCATGTCCTGCCCCTCCTGGCTCGTGTCCTTCATGTCCTGCCTCTCCTGGCTCCTGTCCTTCACCTGCCCTTGCAGGTGACTTCAGGGTGGCCCCCCAGCAGCTCCTGCCCACTTTTGCCTCGGGCAGGCCCCAATGGGCTCAGTGCCCTTTTGGCCTCGCCAGGGTGGGGACTCCAGGGTGGCACCAGGGCCGGTTCAGTGGCTCCTGCCCCACCTGCCAGACGTGCAAAGGACAGCAAACGCAGCCCCACGCACCACTGCCCAACCGTGGCAGGGCTCAGCTCTCCCCAGGGCTCCTCCAGCCTGGGGAGGCGATGGGGAGCAGCAGCTCTGGCTGGGCCTCCTGCAGACACCCAGCTGGTGCTGCTCAGCAGCTCGTGGCCTGCAGGGCCACCGTCAGGGGGATGTGGAGCTCACAAAACCCCTGGAGCTCTGCCAGCTGCCTCTGGAGTCAGCCTCTGAGCTCAGGGACGGCGCTCTCAGGCACAGGGTGGGACTCTTGGGGCTGTCCCCTGCAGGGCCAGGAGTTGGAGTTGATGATCTGTGTGGGTCTCTTCCCACTCGTGAGAGTCTATGAGCTCAGTCCTCCCAGCACCCCGTTCCCAAGGGCAGAGGAGCTGCAGCAGGGAAGCAGCTCTGGCCTGGACTGGCCCCCTGGCTGCTCTCCTGCCTGCAGTCATGGCCATGCTGCTCCCTGAGGAAGGAGGAAGGGGCTTCCTGGGTCCTTTCCTGCTTTTTCACACCTGTTCTTTGGAGCTGCTCCATCCAAGCTGCACCGCTTTGCAGTGTCTGCACCAGCCTGGGCAGGAGCTGTGGGAACTGGTCTGACGAGGGAGTGATGGGGACCAGCACTGCCAGCACTTTGGGGGACTTGGGGACCGTGGTGCCATCCAAGGGGGTGGGCAGGGTGGGCAGGTGAGAGGGGCAGGGGGTGTTTTGGAGCCGTTGCCAGGGCTGATTGTTTTGTGGGGTTGGAACCACAAACCGCAGAGCGCCAGGCAGAGAGTGCCTCTCTGGGGGGTTGGTAGGTGGGGTTTTTTCATCTTCTTGTCTTGTTTGAACCAAGGGAAACAAAACAGAGGCCGTTGGGAGGGGTGGATGTGTAAAACCGTTCCGAGAGAGATGACAGGGCTGGGGTTGTGCCCTCCCTGTGCGTGCCCGTCTGCCCCAGCCGGGCGGTGCCACCGTCACCGTGCCACTGGAACGGCCCCACCCGGCAGAGTTTGGTGTCCCCGTGGCTGGGAAGGAGGTGGGGGACCTGTCCTGACCAAGGAAGGATGGCACAGGGATGGCGTGGCACCAACCCTTCTCTCTGGGGACACCATCAGGGCTTGGTGCTGAGGAAGCCCCCCTCGGCAGCGGATCCCAGTTCCCACAATTCCAACTGTCACCCGGCCCAAGAGGAATATTTTCCCCCTGACGCCGCAGAATGCCTGTGGTGTGACAGGCCCTGCTGAAGGACCCTGTTCAGTGCCACCAAGGCCAGACAGGGCCCCCATTGTGGGCGCTATTTTTAGCAGCCCCGTGGGTGCAGGAGGTCGCGGTGGGGTGGGAGGACACCCCCACTCCTCTGAGGCCTCCCCTTGTTTTTTGTGGAGCAGGAGCAGGGGCTGCCCCCAGTCCCCAGCCAGGGCTGGGTCTGCTCTGGGAAGCCCCTGCAATGCCATAAAAGCTGCCTTGTGCCCCTCCACCGCATGCCTGGAGCTGCATCCCAGTCCAGGCTGTGGGAACAGGTGGTTGTTTTGGGATAAGCAAGGCAGCAGATCCATCCCGTGGTGGGATGCACCCGCTGGCCTTGGGACGGCCTGGCTGTGTGGGTGGGATCCCATGGAGTGATCCCAACCTGGCATCCTGGTGGGGATTTCCAGCCCTGGCTGGGGTGAGGGGAAGGGATGGAGTACAAGGGGTGGAAAATGGGCGCTGCTCCCAGCTCCTGTGGATGAGGGGGTTTGGGGAGCAGGAACAAGCCCAGGAGCTTCCTGCTTGCCCTGTGACATTGAGGGGAGTGGCATTGCTGCACGATGAAATCCACCTTGAAATCCTATGGGAAGATATTCCCTGCTCCTTGCTGGCTGCAGAGTGGCTCATTTGTGGAGCTCCCCCTCCCAGCACTAATTACAGCTGCAGCAGATGAGGCCCTGACCTCCAGCACTGCTCCCTGCTCTGTTCTCCTCCCTGCCAGCACAGATTTGGGGCACAGGCCTGGGCATGTGCCGGGGCTTGGCTCCTGCCACCTCGCTGCCATCTCGGAGCGGTGCCACATCTGCCAGGCTCGACTGCCTCCCCCTCGGGCAGGGAGGGGGTGTTTACAGGAGCTGGGACATGCCTGGAGCCCTGCACAAACACATTCCTCACATAATTGCCTGTCCAGCGAGAGGAATTTGGGGTTTTACACGTGTCCTGCAGGCAGCTCAGAATAGAGCTTGGGAATCCCTGTTCCAAAGATGACACCACTTCCTTGGAAATCCCAAAATACCTGGCAGGGTGGCACTGGGGGCGGTGGCAGGAGCCCTACCTTGCTTGCTGCAGAGAGGGCAAGAATTCCTGTGTTTCCCAGCACCTCCTCCTGCCAGCTGGCAACCAAACAGGCATGGCACTGGCCACTGGCTCAGGGTTAGCAGGCTGGAACCTCCGAAGATCCTGCAGGGCCGGGAGGGCCCAGGGGTGTTTTGAGGGCAGTTCCTCACCCAAGAACCTGGCACCCAGGTGATGAATTTCCATCCCTCTTATTTTGGGGAAGGAACCAACTAAAAATCCTTATTCTTCAGTTGGGCAGGAGAGAAATCAATGGGAGGGGATGGAGCTGGCCTTGGACTCCTTGGGCTGTGTCTCTGTTAACTCGATTTGGGTGTTGGATGCTTCCTGTCTGTGTGTGGGGAGTTGGTGTAAGGCCAGATGGGCCAAGAGAGCTCATCCCCTTGGGAATTCACCTGTGGAGGACCTCAGGCAGCCACTAAACCTTTTCCCCAGTGTTTTCTCTGCATTTAGAGCTCACTGCTATAAATAGGCCTGAGCCTGGAGATGTGGTGGCACTTCAGGCCAGGCTTTTCACTCCTCCCTTTCAACAAGAGGCGAGGGTGTCATCTGAATTTCCTCCCTCATTTTGGCGTGGATAATCCAGCTCCATCCCTTCTGGAGAGCGTGGTTGTGGAGTCAACATCTTGGCAAGCTCCAGAGGAGCGGCGGGCTGGAGCCTCTCCCCGCTGGGTCCCTTCCCATTCCCAGCAGAATGATCCGGGAGCTCCCTGCCCTGCCCTGCCCTGCCTGTGGCTGTGATAACCCCAGGCCTGGCACTGACAAAGCCCTAGAGCAGTTCCACAGGGATAACAGGAGGGAAACAACTTGGGAAGGACTGGATGGGACACAGCCATTCCCGTGTCCTGGAGCCAGCTCTCTCATTTCCTCCTCCCCAGCAGCTTTTGAGTAATTTTAATTTTAGTGGAGAAGGGGAGCAGCCCTCCCTTCCCTCCATGGGTTATCCCACAGCCACAGCTCAGACAGCAGCCATTGTCATTCCTGGAAACAGGCTGGGCTCCATCCCTTTTTCTGAGCCCATAACTCATTTTTTCCCTGCTTGAAGCTTTGCTCAGTGCTGTCAGCACTGGGATTACCCCAGCAAATCCAGCCTGTGCAACTCCCTGTAGGATAAATAATTTCCTCTCTCCTCTGGCTGTCTTGTTGTAATTGTCATTATTAATGATCTATTCCAAGCTGGGTCTAAACCATGGCAGGGTCTCTCCCAAAACACCTTACCCACAGCTAAGTGCAGTACTTGGGGTGTGGCCACGTTTGAAAGTTGCTCATCAAAGAGATTTTAGCTCCAGGGCTTCTCCTCTACCTTGGATTGGGACACAAGCCCAAGGAAGAGATAAATATTTCAAAACTTCTCCATGACTCCAGCCAAACCCCGCCGCAGGCTCTCACTGGGTGCACTGGGACAAACTGGGGATGGCCCAAGTGAGAGATTGGAGGGGAGCTGGAGACCAGGGCTGGAAGGAGAGGTGGGATGCCCATGGCATGGGATGCTCTGCATCGTGCCTCACCAGCAGGGCGCGGGGAGCAGCAGCCGCAGGGAGGTTCCTTACGGATTTGCTGAGGCTGTGCCAATGAGGAGATCCTGGGCTGGGGAGCTGTGTGCCCCTGCCCTCCCATGAGCCTGCAGAGCCATTCCTGCAGCAACACGCCCTGGACAGAGGCCAAGGAATTCTCGTACCTGGGTCCCCCTTATCTCGATCAGCAGCTCAGAGCAGAGTCACGGTCGGGAAGCGGAGTCTGCCCGAGTTCAGCCGTGGCCGGCGGCTCTTTGGCACAGAGGGATTGGCACTGCTCCGGTGCCAAGGCAGTGACTCCTCTTGTTTGTGGGCCAGAAAAATAATCCTATTTATGTAACTCCACGTGAAGCATTCCAGGGCATGAATATTCAGCTCTTCCTGCAAATAGGAAGCTCTGTTACCTGTAGGGTTTAACTCGCAGCTCAGCTCCTGCCCTGTGGCTGCTGGTGGCTCTTTTTGACAGGAGAAGGCTTTATTTTATTTAGTGAGCACCTTTCGTATGGGAAATTTCCCCCTCTCTGCGATAGAACAAACTGTGCTTTTCCTGGCATTAATATCCCATGTTTCTTTTGTCTTTCTAGGCAGTGGACCCATCCAATTGTGGCAATTCCTGCTGGAATTGCTCACTGACAAGTCCTGTCAATCCTTCATCAGCTGGACAGGCGATGGCTGGGAATTCAAACTTTCAGACCCAGACGAGGTAAAGTGCCCTGGAATTGAGTGCACAACCCAAATTCCTCAGAAATATTGGTGCGGATAAGCCTCTCCTCCTCCCTTTGGGCAGCCTCTTTGTTCTGGTCTTGGGTGTTTTGTGGAGAACCAAGGAATCAGAGTCCAACTGAAAGTTTGTTGAAAATTGGGATGCTGTCACCTTTTGGAAGCACGGGTTTGGGCCCAAAGTTTGTGGGAAGTAGCTGGAACACCTTAGGAAGAAGAGCAGTGGCAAAGCTCTTCAGATAGGCTGGGTATAGGCGAGGGGTGACTGTCCCCTGCTTTGGGGAACAGATGGGATCTTTGTCCCCTCCCCTGACTGGAAGGTGGGGGTTGGTCTCTTCTGCCAAGTACCAGTGACAGAACAAGAGGAAGTGGCCTCAAGTTGCACTAGAGGAAGCTCAGGTTGGATATTAAGGAACATTTCTTCATGGAAAGGGCTGTCCAGCCCCGGCACAGCTGCCCATGGAGTCCCCACCCTGGAGGGATTTAAAAGCTCTGCGGATGTGGCCCATGGGGACATGGATCAGTGGTGGGGGATGGTGGGACTCCATGATCTTAGAGGGCTTTTCCAACCTAAATAATTCCATGAGTGACTGGAGCCTGCCTAAGTGCAAAAGTGACTGGCATTGGGCCATTGAATGTTGGTGCCATCTGGTTTAGAACTGGCAGAAGGAGGAACCTTGGGAAAGGGGTGAAGGACTTGGGATATGAGGATATATCTGAGGTAACACATGAAATTACCCAGATAAATCCTCATGGAACGCTCTGCCACGTTCTGCCATTGCACAGCGGTTGGTTTTCCCCAAGCATAATTTTCTTAATGATGAGGAATTCTGTGAATTCCGTGAAAATCCTCCCCGCTCCTGGTGGGAAGGGAACACCGATGTAGGTGTGCCAACCGAGCCAGGCTGACCTTTCCTCCCTGCCCTGCTGCCTGCAGGTGGCCCGGCGATGGGGCAAGAGGAAAAACAAGCCCAAGATGAACTACGAGAAGCTGAGCCGCGGGCTGCGCTACTACTACGACAAGAACATCATCCACAAGACGGCCGGGAAGCGCTACGTGTACCGCTTCGTGTGCGACCTGCAGAGCCTGCTGGGCTACACCCCCGAGGAGCTGCACGCCATGCTCGACGTCAAACCCGACGCCGACGAGTGACAGGGACACGGGGACGGCGCTGTCCTCCGGCACAGCCCACGGGACTTGTGTGGTGGTTCTTTTTTTTTNGGGGTCTTTTGTGGTTTTTTTTTTTTTTTTTTAATCGATTTTCGCTGTTCTTCTGCTCAGTTTTTTTTTTTTTTTGTTTGTTTGTTTTTTTCCCCCGAGGGCCGCTCAGATTCCAGTCTTTGAGGATGTCGGGGGAGAGGGGGGAGGAAGAGGAAAACTTTGGGGAAGGGTGGGCTTTTTGTTGGTTTCCTGAAAGGTCCAAGACAGGCTTTTCTGGGGGAAAATTCTGAGTTTTGAGAAAGCCAGGAAAATGTAGCTCACTTAAAAAACCAACAATCCCCTCCCCCACCCTTGGCTGTTTAGAAAAAAATGCGATGGAATGGATCCCTTTGGTTGCTCACACACAAACTGACAGATCAGGAATAACAATATTCCTGAGGATTTGAGGAATTTTAAACTTTTTTCTTTTGGAAAACCAAAATGGGTGAATATTCTTGCTTTGGGGAGGGGCAATATAGGAAAAGACCAAGAACTGTTGTTCTTGTTCCATCACCTTTCTGTCCATTGTCTTCTTTTCTACAAGAGAGAATTTTTCCTAGGAGGGATCAAGACTTTTTTATTTTTTTTAAAGTTTTATTTTATTAAATTTTGTGCCAGTATTTGTTTTTTTTTTTTTTTTCCTAAATAGTCTTAAGCTCTAAGATGGTCTCAGTATTGCAATATTGTGTGTGTTTGTTTCTGTTCTGCCAGCAGAGAGTTTTATCCCAGGGAGGAAAAAGAGAAAGAGAGGAATTAGTTTATGTAGACCCCACTGGAGAATTGGAATGCTGGGACTGGGATGGGAAGGAAAATGAACTCCAAAGTGGCTCCTGTTGCTGCTGGCTGGGGGTGCCACTCCTGTTTCCAGCCCCACACGCTGTGCTGATAATGCTGGTTGAAATCCCTGCTTTTTTTTTTATGTCTGGCTGCACAAATCCTCTCAAAATTTCCATGGAAAATGTCTTTTGGCATTTCCCAAATCACTTCTTTTGCTCAAGGAACACTTTGGTGCTTACAGAATTTTTTTTTTTTTGGGAGGGGGAAAGGAGAGAAATTCCCATGTTTTCAATGTGGTAAATGGAAAATATGCAAGTTAATTGAGGGGAAAAATCAGGAAAAAGTTCAAAACCCAAAAGGAAATGCTTTTTCCTTCCTGTTCCGAGCAGCTCTGTCTTTATGGCCATGTGTGGGCACAGCAGAAAGGAAATTGTCCCTGCAAATGGGCTCTTTATGGCTCTGGGGCTGCTGCTGTCAGGGTGAGAGTGGCACGGAGCACGGTGTCCCCAGGGGTGGCTGTGGGAGCAGGCCCAGGGAAGCGGCTCCCTCTGGCCTCCAGTCCCTTCCTGCAGCTGGATTTCTCTGGAGGGGTCACTCCTGCTGTTCCCCATGCTCCCTGGGATGCTCTGGGCAGGCTGAGGACAGGGTCCCGCTGCCCCCGGGGCCTCTTGGTGGGACTTGCAGGGTCAGAGGTTGTTCCCATATCCCAGTACAATCCCAAAGCCAGATCCCCGCAGGTTTGGCCTCCCAAGGAAATCTTTCACCCCCCACGGTGTTTGCATTTAAAGGCAGCATTTTGTACTTTACCAAAATCCCTTCTCTGATTGTGCTTTGTCTGTGTGTCTTGGGGCACAGCGATCGTTCCAGAGGCCCTGGGACAGCTCTGGGAGTCAGGGGGGGTCAGAGCTTTTCCAGAGGAAAATTTTCCAGAGGAAAAAAAAAAAAAAAAGAGGAGTGATTCCTGTCCCCTCCCAATGGATCAGGTGGCAGGGCAGGAATCTGTGTAAAACACCCAGAATATTCAGGCACAACCCCCCCTCCACAGGGGCAGAGCTGGAGGGGAGCCCAACCCCAAAGTGATGCCCAGAGGTGCTGGGCTCTCCTTTGCCTCCAGAGAGGGGGGGACCCAGCACCTCTGTATCCTAAAACTGGGCATTTTAGGGAAAGTCAGCCCCAGAATTGCTGTGTCCTTACAAAAGGTGGAGTTGGAGGGCAATGGGAAGGCCAGGAGGGAGCTCCTGCCGAGGGGGTGGAAGCAGAGGGGCTCCAGGAAGGGAGGTTGTTACACTGGGGTGCTGTGGGGTGTTTGAAGGAAAGGGTGGGATGGAGGGAAAGGAGGGAAGAGGGCATGGAAGGAAGGTGAAGGGAACCCCAAAGGAGGAAAGGGACGCTGCCCATGAGAAGTGGAACTAGGGCTCATCTCCTTGGGCAGGCAGGGAGGAGGATGATGGAGGCAGCCTGGCCAAACCGGAGGGAGGAAAGGAAAATTGGGATATCCTGGATGAGACCCCCAGAGGTGAAGCTCTGGGACAGATCCAGCCTGAGCCACGGCTGGGCAGCTGAACAGGGAGCCAGGAGAGTGTGAGGGCAGTGAGTGCACAGGGAGGAGCTGGCAAAGAGCATCCCAACAGCAATCAGAAGGGTTTTTGGGATGTTCAGGGCTGCTGCAAAGTGCCCTGAGCTTGCCCATCGTGGGTCACTTCAATCCCCCTTCCAGCCTTAGAAAGGGACTCCCAGACATCCCAGCTCCTGCCCCTGGCATGGGCTGTGTCCCAGGACATCCCTCCTGCTTTGTTGGGATGCTCCAGCTGAAAAAGAAAAAGAATGGGATAAAATTTCCCTCCAATAGGAGGAATTGCAGGTTTGGCTATAACCACACTCCCCTGCCAGGCTAAATCCCTCATCCACTGTGCTTATTCCAGGTTTCCAAGCCAAGCCTGTGTGTTCCCAGTGATTTTGGGGAGATGGTTAAAGGTAAGGAAGGGTGAGCCACGGGAAGCAGCTCTGGATTTTTGGAAGAAGCCTCTGGCTGGAGTTTCTCCATGGTTTCTCCCAGCCCTTTGCCCTCCCAGCTCACAGCCTGTGAACAGTCCCAGGCACATCAGCTCCATCATTTCCTGTTTTCCTTTGCTTTCATTCCTGTTCTAGAGGCCATCCCAGAGATGGGTGCTGTTTATACACTGGAAATGTGCAGATTTCTCTTTGTTTCTTTTGCTTTGGTTCCTTTTTCCATTCTGCTTTTCATTGCTGGCCTTTGGTGAGGGCTGTGCTGAGCCAGATGAGCTCAACCCAAACCCTCTGAGCTCCTTCAAGTCCATGAAAATTTGGTGAATTCCCACCTGCTGGCCCAGAAGCATGGATTTGAGAGGGATGATGGAGATCTGCCAGGGCTGGGATTCCCTCCTGTGCTGCTTCCTCCACGCAGGAGTGAATTTCCCTTTGCAGATACTGTTGGAAACAGGGTCATTTTGTCCTGGTTTGGAATGTCTCAGGTGCTTTGGGTGAGATTTTGGGATATTTTCTGTGTCCTGGTCATTCTCTGCTGTTTCCATGTGGGTTGGTGTTCCCTTGGCCCCTCTGGCAGAGCCTGAGCCCTGCTTGCAAACAGTTTTGGGGGCCTTGACAGTTGATATTTGGGAACTCAAAAATAAAGGGGAAAAACTCAATAATGATGAAACCACCCCAATAATGATAAACCCCACACCAATAATGACAAAAACCACAAGCACTTTCCTGCTGCCAGACCCTCTCCAGCTCCATTTGTGGGATCACCACAATCCTTGGACACTGGGGGTGTCCAAGTGGAGATCCATGTTTCTCCCACACTCCCACCATCCTGATCCAGTGGGATCGTTCAGGGGGAGAAATAACAAAACAGGGCAAGAAATAAAGAGTAATGTAAAATTTCACTTTCTCCTGTCTTCCCAAAGCAACACCTCTTCCAAAAAACCATCCCAGAAAGCAGCAGTAAATCCAGATGCTGCAGGAAACATCTCCACTTTCTGAGTTTTGAGTTTTTGGAGGGGTTTTCTCTGAGGTTTTAGGATTCAATTGCTGGTTCCTTGTGAACATTGGAAAACTGGGATGCCTTGGTGTTCTCTGCTCCCTGGTAGGGTCTATGTAACACCCCGGAGCTGTTGTCTACATTCCAAAGAGGTTTAAATAAAGGATAAATCTATGTATACATATATGTTATAATGGAATATCTCCAGGAATTAACTGCCTCAGTAAAAAAAAAAAAAAAAAAAAAAAAAAAAAAAAAAAAAAAAAAAAGGAAATTTTTTTTTTTTTTTTTTTGTTTTTACTTTTTACAAACACAAATACACTTCTTGTATTCACAGCTNAAAAAAAAAGCCAAAACAAAAATAAGGAAGTCTTTTTTTGTTTTATTTTGGTTTTACACTTTTTTTTTAAGCGGATAAACTTAGAAGAAGTAAAAAAAAAAAAAAAAGAGATTGTTATATTGTGCTGTTCGACTATTTTCCAACGTGTATTTTCATATAATTTATATTTTTTAAAAATGGGGAAAAAAAAGTTTAAAAGCGAGATTTAAAAAAAAAAAAAACCACAAGGAAAAAGCAGGTGCTTTTTTAAAAAAACCTGAGCTGAGGTAGCTTAGAGATGTAGCGATGTGTGTGTGTGTCCGTGTGTTGTGTCTGGTTCCGTTTGTTTTTTTTTAAAGGATTCAAAAAAAAAATAAAATCCCTCCTCCATTGAATTCCTAGAGAAGGAGGGGATTGGTTTTGTTTTAATTGCTGATGCTGGCACATCATTTTGCTGGAGAGTTTTTTATATACTGTAGCCTTATTTCATATCGTATTTTAAACCATGTGAAATTAAAAGAAGAATAATTCCTAACCCTTGGTGTCCGTGTGATTATTCCTTGCCTTTCCTCTTTAGATTTGGGGCAGAAAGTGGGAAAACAATGCAAAAATGTAGAAATTACAGCAATTTCTCTATTTTTCCCATTATTGAAACTGGGTTTTATGGGAAAGAAGGGCCTGGCTGACATCGTGGTGGGGTGATGCTCCCCACGGCTCCCTCTCACTTTGGGATCATGGATCCACACCCCAGGCTTTCCAAACCCTCTTTCATCCCAAGTCCTCACTGGGAGCATGGGATATCTGTGGTTCACCAGTCCAAATGAGCTTTGAAAGAGGCATTTTCCTCAGCAGGATCTCAGGGAACAGGTGTGGCCACCTCTGCAGATCAGTGGCCACAAGTGGAAAGCCGTGCTGGGAATTCGCTTTCCTCCTGGAGACCTTGGGCTGTGGCCCCTGGGGAGGAGAAATCCACCTTGGCCCTCTCCAAGTCCTTCACCACTGTGCTTCAGATCCTGGAAAAAACCCACGTTTGAATCCATTATGGAATGTCCTGGGTTGGAATGATACCTCAGGTTTTGAGTTTTTCTGTTCTGTGTTGGTGTGCAGCTTTTAGCTTTATATTCAGTGTTACTGGGGTCTTTTCACAGGGTGGTGAAGACAAAACAATCCTATTCTAGCTGGAGACTCAAGGACAATCCCTTCAAACTTCAGGCCCAAAGCATAAACAAGGTGAAAAGAGGAGGGTGGGCAAGCAAGCAAGGAGGAGGAAACTTCATAATTTGAAGCTGTTAATTGGGCAGTTAACTCCTGTATGCAAATAGACTAAAACTTACACAAATGTGAGATCTCGTGACTCTCTTTTTCTTCCATCCTGGAGTCATCTGGGCAGAGCCACGACTGTGGCTCTGGCCCTGCCAGGGTGTGGCCTTTGAGGGCACTTCAATAAATAATCCACTTTATTCTTCTGAACTCTGTCTTGCCTCTGTCCCAGCTCCTTAAGGCACCAGGAGGGACTCACAGCAGTTCCAACTCCCAAGCCTGCACAGGAGTTGGGATGTTTTTTCCAGGGAATTTTAAGCTGGCTCTGGTGTTTCCTTGTCCTCATCAAGCCAGGAGGAAATCTGTGCTGTGCCCAGTTGGAGGGGGCTGGATTGGAGCCTGAGCCTCTGGAAGTGGTGATTAATGAATCCGGCATCTGGGAGACGTCCATGGGCCAGGAGCTGATGCTGATCCATAAAAGTCTGCGTGAGGGGAAGTTCCCGAGGGACACCAGTGACGCTGGATTGGCTGAGTCAGCACGGGGCAGAGCCATGGCTCGGGAACGTGACGCTCGGTTTGTTGGATACCAGGAACAGTGACAAGTCACTGGGATGCGGGTCCCCCCATCAGGATAAGGAGCTCTCTCCATTTAGAACAACGTGCAGCCGTGCAGGGAGCAACATCCCGGGATGCCGGAGGATGAGGATGGAGAATCCTGACGGTCCTCATGGCAGCCGGGGAGTGCTCCCGGGACACCGCTGCATTCCCGGGGCTCGGCCGATCCCCGACCTGGGAGGGGACGGTCCCAAAGCGGGGCAGCCCAGGGACAGCGCCGGGCCCGCTCCATCCCTTCCCGGAGCTCCGGTGCCGCCGCGGGCTCCGAGCGGGGCTCGCTGGGGCGGCCGCGGGCCCTCGGTCCCGGCGCGGCTTCTGCATGGCAGCGGGAGCCGCCGGGGCTCGTGCTCGGCTGTCCCGGGAAAATAAACATCCAGCGGCTCCTCTCCTCTCCTCTCCTCTCCTCTCCTCTCCTCTCCTC
>VZRH01007180.1:504618-518848 GCA_013397555.1 Urocynchramus pylzowi | reverse complement strand
GGGATGGGATTGGCATAAATGGGATTGGGAATGGGTAGGTGGTATGGGATACAATGGGATACAGTGGGATGGGATGGGATGGGATGGGATGGGATGGCTGCTCCTTCCAGCCTCACCACCACTGTGATGTTTCATTTTTCCAATCCCCTGAATCCTCAGCCAGGATCAACCCAAGCACAGCAGAATAAACCCATTCCCACATTGCTGCCACCTTTCCCCACCTCTATCCCAGATATTTCCCAGGAAAGTGAGATGGGGGACACTGGGAGATGTTGTTTGGGGTTTTCCTGGAGACATCATGCCTCAAACCTGGGAGCTGGGACCATCAGGATCCTGTGGGAAGCCTGGTGGGATGCCCTGCAAAAACAGCTCAGGGCATTTGCTTCCTGTGAGCAGCCCTTGCAAGTGGTTCTGTGCTCCCAAACACATCCCAAATGCTTTCCTGGGAGCATGGGGAACATCAACACGGAGGGTCAAGTTAACCTGGACCATTTTGGACCTTGATGATGTGCAAAAGCTCTGCAGAGCCTCATCCAGCTGGATCCATCCTGCTCTTTTGGGATCAGGACACTGGAGATGGGGTTGGTGACAGTGGCTGCACCTCAGGGACAGTAAAGGCACCTGGAGGCACTGTGTCCCCATCCTGTGCCCCAAACCCTGGGACAAGGTGACCCTTTGGGGCCTGGACTGAAGGTGTTTTGCTGTTCCCAATTCCCTGCCAGCTCCTCTTTCCAAACCCCTCCAAACCCTTCTCCTCAGCACTGCCCTGTCAGGCCAAGTGGAAACTCCTCCTTGGAGGAGAACTCCCCATAAATCACTGGGATCTGCATCATCACCATGCTGGGTTTTCATCACAAAATCCCCCCCAAAAATAGCAAGTGGGGAAAATCTCACCCTCAGCACGGAGCTGGCACAGCCCTGCTTTGACTTTTCCCTCCTCTGTGGAATCCAGCCCTGGCTCAGCTGCTGGCACAGGGTGAGATGGGTGTTTATTTTTCCCTCTACCCTTTTCTGGATCCTGGGGTTGCTCCTGTGAGGTCCCACTTTCATGGCAGAGCCAATTCCTGATGATAAAAATAGAAGGCAGGGGCTTCCTGCCAGGGAGGGAAAGAGGAGAAAGGGGGATGAAATGCCAAATAAATGAATGAAAGTGACAGAGTGGCACTCATGGAGCTGCAGGAGGAGTGGAGGATCCAAGGAACTTCTGGCTGGGTGGGATCAACACAGGAAAAGGGATCAAATGGAGCGATTTGGTCACCATCCCTTTGTGTCACCACCCAGGGCAAACCCCCTGTGCTGGTGTGAAGCAGTGGATTTATGCCCTTCAGTGTGAATCCAAACCCTCCAGCCCCTTCCCAGCTGGATTTGGAAATCTCTGTCACTGCTGACCTGTCCAAAGGCCATACCAAACGTTGGTCTGGGATGTGCCAAAGGGTTTGGATCCCACGGTGTCCAGTCTGGTGTGGGTTCCATGGGATGCCAGCAGCTCCCCGAGGGCCCTGGCACCCCCAGCACCCATGGGTGCCTCTCCAAAGCCTAGGATGAGATGTGTGAGGCTCTGTCTGGTGCTGCCCTGGGGTTTGCCAGGTTTTGGGGAGATCTGTCATGGAATCCCTGAGAGGCTGGGTTGGAAGGGACCTTAAAGCTCATCCCATTCCACCCCCTGCCATGGCAGGGACACCTCCCACTATCCCAGGCTGCTCCAACCCACTCCAGCCTGGCCTTGGGCACTGCCAGGGGTTTAATGTGTACACATCCTTATCTACCCAGTAAAACAGGGATAACAACAAAACAATGGTGCCTGGTCTCACAGCTCTGCCAATATAATTCTGATTTTGGGGTGAAAATCAGGGGATGTGAACCGGGAGCAGCAGGAGCATCCCAGAGCTGGGACAGCTTTTGGGCTCCAACAGCACCAATATTTACAGCCCAAGTGGAGGAGCTGCAAAACTGGCAGCAGTTCAGGAGAGAGTGAGGAAAATTATTGGAATGAGGCTGTGGGAGCTCCGTTCCTCTCCCAGCGTGTCGGAAAGGATTTATCCAACTCACAGGCTCCCTCCTCCACGGGAAAAGGAAATTTGGCCATGAGGGGTTGAGGGGCAAAAACTGATCAGTGAACAAACACAGAGTGCAATGAGGAACAGATAGAGAGTGGCAATGAGGAAGGTGTTAATTGGTGAGGTTTGTTAAGCTCTGGAAGGGTTTGCTCAGGAATGCTGTGGCTTCTATGGAGCCTGGGGCTCAGTTTTGCTCCTCACTCCCCAAATATGTTCTGTAGCTCAAAGAAATCATTCCTTGCAGCAGGACACAGCAGCTCCTTGCTGGGATCCCATGTGGATGCCAAGGCTGAGGTGCTGACAACAAACCTGGGATTTTCACACAAGTTTTGGGAGAGTTTCTGCAACTGAACCTTATTTTGAGCTGGAAATGTACCTCAGTGCCAATGGCAAATCCATCCTGGAGTGGTGTGTCCAGCTTGGGAGGCCAACATCAGAAGTGGAGATGCTGGAGAGAGTCCAGAGGAGGCCATGGAGATGCTCCAGGGCTGGAGCCCCTCTGCTCTGGAGCCAGGCTGGGAGAGCTTGGGGTGCTCACCTGGAGAGGAGAAGGCTCCAGGGAGAGCTCAGAGCCCTTGCAGGGCCTAAAGGGGCTCCAGGAGAGCTGGAGAGGGACTGGGGACAAGGGATGGAGGGACAGGACACAGGGAATGGCTTCCACTGCCAGAGGGCAGGGATGGATGGGATATTGGGCAGGAATTGTTCCCTGGGAGGGAGGGCAGGCCCTGGCACAGGGTGCCCAGAGCAGCTGTGGCTGCCCCTGGATCCCTGGCAGTGCCCAAGGCCAGGTTGGACAGGGCTTGGAGCAGCCTGGGACAGTGGGAGGTGCCTCACTGGAATGAGTTGAGCTTTAGGGTCCCTTCCAACCCAAACCACTCTGATCCCTCAATCCCTCCCTAATCCCAGGATTACCTCATTGCAGCAGTAGCAAAATGGGCTTTTGCATGTTCCCCTTCCCAACCACCTCGTGCTGCACCAAACCAACCCAAAGCTGGTGCCCATCCCCAGAACCTCCCAACCTGAACCCAAAATTCCCGTCACAACCAGACAGCCCAGGAAGAGCTGGAGCCGCCTTTGCCTGGTCACGGTGAATCATCGGCGGTGAGGCTGTGCCAGCTGCTTGCTCAGCCACCAGCAAGGAGGGAAAAACTCCAAACAAACCCAACAAGTCAACAAAAATGCGTTTGCAATTCCTCTCAGGAAGAGCCACTCTGTGCACACAGGAAAACGCGACGCTCTTTCCATAGGAGTATTCCTGGTATCAGCCTGGGGATCTGTGCAGTTCTTCTCCGATAAAATTAGCAACGAGGAATGTGCAATTCCTACTGGGAAGGCTTATGGAAATGACAAACAGAAAGAGAACAAATCCAGGTTTGGTGTGTGGATTTAGAAATCTCAGCAGCTGCAGCGCTGGATTCCTCCTCTGTGAGCTTCGGGATTGTGGGAGAGCGGGAAGCTGGAGCACAGGCTGCTTCCAGGAGTGGCACATTTTAGTGAAATTGGCTTAATAAACAGTTTGGGTTGTGATTCAAACTTGTTTAAACACACAAGAAAAGCTGAGAGGAGTCACTTGGGGACTGGTTTGTGCTTACCTGGGGTTTGTACAGATCTGCAAGTGGGCATCCCTCCCCAGTGTGGAGATGGAGATGATCCCTCGGAGATAAGAGCTGGATTAGCTCAGGGGTCTGCTTACAAGAAGAATTTGAAGGATTTCACCCCAAATCTTGCCTTGTCCATGACCAAAACAAGGTGGCACAGGAGGGACACCAGCACAGAGCAGGTGATTGTCCTCCAGAACTGTGTGTTGGGAGGATCCACACCCCTCCCTCTGGAGAGCACATCCCACCCAGTCTCCCAGCCCTGCTGACAATTTTCTCAGACATGCCTTCTCAGCCCTAGCACTCCTCGTTTGGGGTTGCTGTGACTCCAGAAATAAACACAGGAGGTTCTGCTGGGGGATAAAAATGCCGTGTGGTTTTCCCTGCCCGACTTCTGTGCGCTCGGCTCCAGATGCTCCGGGAGGGTCGGCTTTGGGACAGCAGTGGTGACGTGGCCTGGGAAAAGCAGGGCTTAAAGCCAGCCAGTGGGGTCCCAAGATTGCAAGCCTGATGTTAGGAGCAGGGGCTGATGGAGCTGTGGAGAGGGGGAGTGGGTTTGGCAATGTGAAGGTGCAATGGGAAGGAATTCCGGTGTTCTATGTGCTTTCCTTGTGGGTGATGAAGATTTTTCTGCAAAGGTGGATTTGTTCCAAAAGCACCAAATCAGGATAAGTCACATCCTGAGAGAGATCAGAAGTGCTGACAAACATGAGCTCAGTTTTGTCTTCCCTGTTTTCCTAACAAAACACCAGGAGTTGTTGGAGACAACTCAGTTCCTGGTTGCTTTCCTTGTCATGCTCTAGTGACACGGACAGACCCAACCCCGGCATGTCCCGGTTCGTGCTGGACAAACCCTGTCCAGGAGCTCCTTCTCACCATGAGCAGCCACCAAACCCACGGGCATGGTCTCTGACTCGATCCTGAAGCCCCAGCACTGGGATGGGATGGATCTTGGGGGACTCCAGATGAGGAGTCCCGTGGGGACTTCCTGGGGATGGAATCTCAGCCTCCAGCAGATGCCTTTTTGGGAACATCCCTCCAAAAACCTCTCTCCAGGGAGGAGACCAATAGATCTCCTTGGGAAAAGCAAAGCCTGGAGTGGGGAAGCTGGTGACCAATGAATGGAGTCCAGCACAGGGCCTCTGAGCTGGGAAGGTCCCAGCCTGCCAGCAGGGCTGCCTAACCCAATCCAGATTTCCGTAGGAAATAACTCCAGGACACTTCCACCACAAACTATGCACTGCTGCTGCTGGGGTGAGTCCGTACGCCGTCAGCCGGGCTATTTTTTTCCCCATCCTCCCTTCCAAGCATTGTTCCAAGGCCACAGCCAGCTGAGTGCCCTGGGAAAGAACTTTCCCAGCACTTTCCCTGTCCCGGGAAGGACACGGCGGGAAGCAGACGAGAGGTCTCGCCGAAGGCAGCGGGAAGCACTCGGGGGTGTGGGGTTATTCAGGAATGTGGTGCTGAGGATGGAATGCCAGCTCTTCATCCCCATCACCAGAGGGACAAAGCTGGGATCCAGTTGGTTGCTCAGGCTCCGCACACGGAAGTGTGGGCTGGGTTGGGAAGCCAAAGCCTGGCTTGGGAAAGACAATATCCATGTGCATTCCAGGAACGAGGATGAACATGAGGGACGGTGACCTCCAGCAGGGCTGAACAGGCCAAGGCAGCCCCAGCTTGTTCTCCTCTTCCCAGGCGGATGCTGGGAGCTGTGGAATGTGTGCCCCGGAGTGCCATGGCTCTGGCAGCTCCTTGGAGACTTGAGCTGACACACAAAAGGAAAGCCTGAAAAAATTCTTCCTGGAAAAGGCAATAATCCCTCAAGACAATTCTCCAGGTGAAGAATGGGATTCCTGATAAGCTGTTTGTAAAAGATGTCTGCCTTCCATAGAAATTCTGGGATTGGCATTACAAAAGAGGGGAAGGAATCAGCACAGAAATACAAATTGCGTGGGAGTAGAGGGGAGAGTTTGGCTTTGAGCTGAAAAAATCAATTTTCTGGGAGTGGAGAGAAATCAAACGAAATCAAAACATGTTTTGATCAGCTCTCCAAAAAATTCCAGGATCTTTTTCTCTCAAAGACTCCTGGTACTGGAGTCTGTAACCTAAGAAGCCTTAGCAGTGTGGCACGAGGGCTTTGGAGGCACCCTTAGGGAGGGAGGAATGGATGGATGATGGATGGATGGATGGATGGATGGATGGATGGATGGATGGATGGATGATGGATGAATAGATGGATGGATGGATGGATGGATGATGGATGAATAGATGGATGGATGGATGGATGGATGATGGATGAATAGATGGATGGATGGATGGATGGATGATGGATGAATAGATGGATGGATGGATGGATGGATGATGGATGAATAGATGGATGGATGGATGGATGGATGATGGATGAATAGATGGATGGATGGATGGATGGATGATGGATGAATAGATGGATGGATGGATGGATGGATGATGGATGAATAGATGGATGGATGGATGGATGGATGATGGATGAATAGATGGATGGATGGATGGATGGATGATGGATGAATAGATGGATGGATGGATGGATGGATGATGGATGAATAGATGGATGGATGGATGGATGGATGATGGATGAATAGATGGATGGATGGATGGATGGATGATGGATGAATAGATGGATGGATGGATGGATGGATGATGGATGAATAGATGGATGGATGGATGGATGGATGATGGATGAATAGATGGATGGATGGATGGATGGATGATGGATGAATAGATGGATGGATGGATGGATGGATGATGGATGAATAGATGGATGGATGGATGGATGGATGATGGATGAATAGATGGATGGATGGATGGATGGATGATGGATGAATAGATGGATGGATGGATGGATGGATGATGGATGAATAGATGGATGGATGGATGGATGGATGATGGATGAATAGATGGATGGATGGATGGATGGATGATGGATGAATGGATGATGGGATGAAAGGATGGATGGATGGATGGATGGACAGAGGATGAATGGATGGAGGATGGATCTCTCTGGGAAGAGGGAGGTGACCCAGCCAACCTGACGGGGTTTTGTGGTGCAGGGCATTGCCACCGATGTATCCCAAATAATTTTGTGTCCATCTGAGGCTTTGGAGACGCCTGAGAGAGATGGGATGGATGGATCCATCTGTCTGGGTAGGGAGAGGAGATCCAAAAAACCTGACCAGGTCTTGCTGGGGCAGGGCAAGGCCATCAACACATCCCAAGTAATCCATGCTCTTCCATGGTCACCTTGTTTTTCTGGACCAGGAGAAATCCTGTTTCCAGGAGCTGCAAACAGGGCAATCCCATGGGATTTTAAGGCATTTGGGGGTCTTCCCAACAGGTCCAGGCTGGCTGGGGTGAGGGCAGCAGAATGAACTCCCTGAGCACCCCTTGGCCCCTCAGCAGCAGCTGCCTTGGCCTCGAGCCCAGGAAAGGATTTGTAGGGACAAGAGCAAAGGATAAATTTCACCTCTGGATCGCTGACAGCTGGAGCTACCTGGAAGAGGGAACTTCCTTTTTAATGTGCTGTTATTGGAACATCTGTTGGAGAAGGAGTTTGGGGAGCCTGGGCATTTCCTCCTGGGCTGATCCAATGAATCCAGCATTGGGAAATCCAGCACAAGCAGGATAACAGTGGGGGTGGCTCTAAGGTGCCTTTAGCAAGGGAGGTGGAGAGTTCAGCCTTCCCAGGGGAGATTTGGCATGGATTGTACAGCATTGCTTTCATCCCAGCTTTCCTGATTCCTCCTGAAATCCCCCATCCTCCAGGATTTGGGAGCAGCCAGCTGTGGTCTGTGGGAACGAAGGAAAGCAAATGAAAGTAAAAGGAATAAAGTTGTATTCAGTGATGCTTTTCCCAGGAAGGGATTTAAGTTAGCTGGGAATTGCTGGGGCTGAGGAAGAGGCTGGTCCTGGTGGTGGCTTCCTGGATGTTTCCAGGATTTATAGGCACACAGGGAAGAAGGAAAATGCTCTGATCCACTTTGCTTTGCCTCTGCCATCACAAACTTCTCACCCCCTGCCCTCCCCATATCCCAGCAGTGACTTTCCCACAGAAGAACCAGGGACCTGAGCATGGAGAAATCCTCAGCAGAGGGCAGGGAAAACTGGGATCTGAGCATGGAAAAATCCTCAGCAGAGGGCAGGGAAAGCAGGGGGACCCCAGCAGCTCTGCCCTGCCCTGCCCTGCCGTGCTCCCATCCTCCTGGAGAGCAACTTCCAAACTCCTGCTGGAAACGTGACCCTGGCTGCCTTGCAGGAATGAGGGGGGTCACCAGAGCTGGTACCAAAATTCCCCAAATCCCTGAGCAGCGTGGAAGGCCTGGGATCTGAGCGTGGTCCCTGGCATTAATCACTGTAATAGAAACCAGAGCTGGCTCTGGGCCCACGGAGCCCAGGCAGCCCCTGCCGAGGCGTTGGGAAATTCACAGGCTGAGAACGGGCAGCAAAAGAAATTCCAGGCAGGGCTTTGATTTTTTTTTTTTTTTTTTTTTTAAATTAAGTGGAATTTCAAAATTGGAAAAACATAAAGGGAGTAAAAATAAAAACAGCAACAGCAAAACCATCAGCGAGCTGCTGGGCCTGAAACTCCCTCCTCTTCCTCCTTCTCCACCTCCCTGGATTCCACTTCCCACTCCCTGCACAAAGTTCAGCTGGGATGGTGGGAGCAGGGAGGAAGGACCATGGGGAAGAGAGAAGGACAGGTGGGACAGGGCTGGGGACAACCTGGGACAGGGGAAGGTGTCCCTGCCCATGGACTGGAGAGGCTTTAACCCCAACCATTCTGGAATTCCATGATTCCATGAATTCTTCTGATCCATCTGAGCAGGGGTTTCATGGCCTGGGGATCAAGGGGCAGTGGGTGGTGTCAGAACCACACCATCCTACAAGACCTCAGAGAGTCACACTGGGATTTATGGCTGGACTTGGTGACCTTAGAGGTCTTTTCCATGATTCTGTGATTTCAGGTGCTGCTGCTTGGCAATAAACATCTCATCCCAGCCCTCTGGTCAGGAGAAGCAGAGATGTCACCCAGGGTGACAGGGTTGGATCTAAATCCTTGCTTCTGACCCTTCTCCATCCCTGGGCACCTCACATTTGGATTTTTCCCACTTCTCCAGCTGTATCAGGTGGGATGAGCTCAGGTAAAGATTGCTGCAAGAGAATGGATCACAGGAAAACTTAGGAGAGAAGGAGTCTTGAAACACTTAATGAGGCTTGACTTAATTATCTCCTCTCCCCACTCTCTAGGAATTGCTTGGAAGACAATGGGGAGAGAAATCTCTCCAGAATTTTATTGGATGATGCCAAAATGTGAAAGGATTTTTTTTTTAAATCAGTGCCCAGAATCATTTGGAGTCACTGGGATGTTTTGGAGCACCAGGGCTTGACATCCAGACAAAGAAAATTGCAATCAGGGAAAAAATCCACTCCAGCTCCTCCATCCTCCCTCCTGCAGCTTTTTCCCACCAGAAGAAAACTTGGATGTTTTATAGAACTGTTTAATAACGTGATGACAATCCCAGCCCCTGCTGCAGCCTCAGGCTGATCCCTGGGGGATTCTGAGCTCCAACCAGCTCCAAACACCCTGCTCCTTCCTCCTGGAGGAGTTTTCCCTCCAGTAGAGTTTTCCACGAGGAGTGGTGGAATTTTCCCCTTTTCTTTACATTCCTGCTGCTGGGACATCACACGTGGGGGTGGCACATGGAAATGTCACTTTAAACATTGGAATTTTTGTTAAGCTCATCTGGGCAGCAAGTTTTAGCATGTCCCAAAGATAAACAGGGAAACTGAGGCACGCAGTGCCTGCATTCCCAGTGATGCTTCTGGGGAAAAAGGCAAGAGGGGGTGCCCCTCCTTTTTACCTTCGTTGTCACCCTCTCTTTCCCTCCCAAGAATATCACAAAATCAGGCTGAAAATCATCTGTTTGATCAGAGCTTCATTCTTGCAGCTGCCCTGGAAGCAGAACCTCGTGTTTGCCTCATCCCAGGGCTGGGGCTGTGTTTGTCTGGGATCTGAGAGGAACATGGGGCAAAGCCCAACAGCTTCTGCCCACGCATGGCAGCACTGAAAGATACCCTCCATCCCAGATGGATGCAATTAGGGGCAGGCAGCAGAGAAAATATTCCACAGGTGCTGTGGGACCCTTGTGGAAACTTCAGACGCTGCTTTTCCCAGAGCTCCCAATCCCACTGTCCTGAGTTATGGCTGTTTTCCCGTGTGTGCAACCCGGCCTGGGGGTTTAAAAAACACTTGGATGGTGCTGGAAGAGATTTTCTCTTTTTCCCCCTTTCTGTCTTCTGCTGCTTTCCCCGATTTTATGCCCAGCTCCATCCCAAAAAGGTGGCTTTCTTGGATTCTCCTCAGTTTTCGCAGGTTTGATCCCAGATGTGCAGCCAAGCACCCCCCTCTCACCACCTTGAATTCCTTTCTCTGGCACCCCTCTCCCCTCATAACTTTGAAATAAGCCCTTTTTTTGCCCCAGTTATCCTACGTGGATAAAAAAATCCCAAGTTTTTGCAGGGAAAGCACCGCAGGGAGGCTCTGGTCACTGCTGGCCGTGAGAACTGGGGCTTTCAGGAGGGAGCTTTTGACTGGTTTGTTTGATTTATTTTTCCTTCAGTGGATGCAAAGTGAGTGGGGCAGCCTTGCTCCATGTGGAGAGCATCCCACGTGTCCATGGGCAGCAGCTTTGATTTTGGCCAGGGCTGTGTGAAAACTTGCATGAATCTCCTTGTCTCATTCCCAGGATGTGAAGGGGAAGGCAAAATCCAACCCTGCTCTGTTTCCCCATCATAAAAATGATATCAAGAATAACTTCTCAGTGTTTTTTGGGGTATTTTTTTGGCAGAAGGGTTACTCATGTTCTTCATTTTAGGTCCAGGGCTCAGAGCTGAACAGCACCAGCGGAAAGGATGGAAGGATGGGGGAAAAAAACACCAAAAAACCCACCAAAAAACCACCAAAAAACCCACTAAAAAACCCCACCAAAAAAAAAAAAAAAAAAAAAGGGGGACAGTTTTTTTCGTGGCCATGCAAACAGCACAGCAAATTCCCAATTTTTGCAGGGGCAGGAGGAGCCAGTTTTTGTCCCTGCCAGCATTTTTAGCAGCTGCTGCCCGGGGCAGCTCTCGGCAGTCGCTCAGCCCCGTGTCCCGTTGGGGACTTTGGTGACAATGCCCCGTGCCCAGTTGGGGTCACTGCCTGTGGGCAGGGCCACACTGGGAGCTCTGTTTGCCATCTGCTCCCGCTCTCCCGTGGCCTCTGGGGTCAGCAGCACTGCTCCTCTTTCACCCCAGGAACACGGGCAGGGAGCAGCCTCCCCTCCATGCTCCACGAGGAGTTTTGGCGTCGGGATGAGCTCCAGCCCCCACGGGAGGTCACACATTTGGTGACCTTTGACTGTTGATCCCAAAGAAAGCTGCTCTGCCCGTCAGGGAGGCATCACCCCTCCAGTCTGTGCCTGAGCCTGATGGCATCCACCTTTCCTCCAGGAATTTGGGGTCCAGCAGCCACGTTTATGCTGAGTGTGGAGATGTGCTGGGCTGCAGCACAAGCTCAGCCCCTTAGAAGGCACCAGGGAATCTCCACAGCAGCACACAGGAAACTCTGTGACTCCTCCCTGCTAAAATGGAGGGTTGGGGTCCTATTCAAAGTGATCAGCTCTCTTCTTTCCAATAAAATGGCTTTGGCTGAGAGATGAGGGAATCTGGCCCTCAAAGGAGCCGTGGGGATGGAGATTCAGCAGCAGCAGAGTTCATGGCCTGGGAGCTTTGGGGTTTTTACATGAAACCACCCCAAAATGTCAGGAAAATTAATTTCCCCTTGTTCAGTGTGTGGACTTCACCTCCTGCCCTAATGGTACCCCCAGGTGAGGGGTCCAGGTCCCTGTGGGCACCTCCAGGCTCGGGCAGGAGGATGGAGCATCCCTGGGAAATCCAGCACGTGGTTTTCATTTTCCTCCTGCTCCGGAGAGAAAAGGAAGCCCAGAAGATTTATGGGCTCCCTGATCTTCCTGCAGGTTTATAAATAGCCTTTCTCAGGTGCTGGGCACATGGGGGCTTGGGGGAACGCCGAGAGGGATCAAAGCAGCACTGGGTCCCTCCTCCTCTCCCCTCTCCACATGTCTGATCCCTGCTCCATTTCCAAAGGCCACAGAAACCTCTCTGCTTCAGACTGGGGATTCACTGGGGTGATTTTGCTGCCTGAAATCCTGAAATCCCAAAATGAGCTCCCTTTGGAGCAGCAGGACTCCCCTGGCTTTGTTTGCCCTGGGAAGTTCAGGGTATCTCAGTGCTGTGGGGGAGAGGGAGAAGCTCCAGGAGCCCCCAGGAGGGGACCCCACCTCCCACTTCTAAAAGGGTCTTTGGGCAGAAGGAAAACAGCTCTGGGAATTGCAAATAAAGCAAAATATATAAAAAAATAAACACAAGGAAGTTTGTTCCTCATCATCATTGCACAGAAGTAGGTCAGTAACTCTGTCCATAACTTTGGGGTTTAGCATTAACTTTCACTTGAAACAAAATTTATAATTTTTACTGAGACATTTTCCCAGTATTTTTTTTAACTCAAAGTTTTTTAGTTCTAAAAGAAAAATTCAATTTGACCATAGAAAGTTGAACCCCACTCACAACCAACTGCTTCAGGAGAGGAAAGGGAAGAGCTAGGGAAGGCAGAGGTGGCAGAATGGGGAAAAGGGTTTTGAAAAAGTGAGGAAAATAATTTCTATGGTTTTGTTAATTCCTTTTTTACCTGAATTTCTGTGTCCTTAATTCCAGCATCCAGCTTCTTTGGGAGGCTGGAAGGCAACACTTGGCTTTTCCAAGGAGCTGTTGAAGTGAATTCCCAGGAAAGAGAAAAGAAGATTATTCATACCAAAAAGTAAAAGCCTCTAAGGACCCTTTGTAAAAAAAAAAGAACAACTTCAAAGTGCACAGAGCTCAGGTTTTAAGTGACAGCTCTAACTCGAGCTCTGGCTTTGAAATACCTCCTGATTCCCCCAAAGTGCTCAGGGTCAGCAGGACAAACCTGGGGAGATGCCACCTCTTGGTGAAGCCACCACACACAAACCCCAAGCCACGGGTGGGGACAAAACTCCCGAAAATCCTCTTTGGGAAAAGTCCCGGCAGCCTCAGGAAGGTGCCAGAAAAAGCTGACTGATGGTTTTCTGCCAACTTTTTAATGCTTTTTAGGGAAAGGGGTACTTTCCCCCAATGCTTTTTAGGGAAAGGGACCCTTTCCCCCCAATGCTTTTTAGGGAAAGGGGAGTTTCCCCCTTAGGGAAAGGGGAGTTTCCCCCCCCCGTGTTTTTCAGGGCAAAGAGAGTTTTCCCCCAATGCTTTTTAGGGAAAGGGGTACTTTCCCCCAATGCTTTTTAGGGAAAAGGGCATTTTCGCCCAATGCTTTTTAGGGAAAGGGGTACTTTCCCCCAATGCTTTTTAGGGAAAAGGGCATTTTCGCCCAATGCTTTTTAGGGAAAGGGGTACTTTCCCCCAATGCTTTTTAGGGAAAAGGGCATTTTCGCCCAATGCTTTTTAGGGAAAGGGGTACTTTCCCCCAATGCTTTTTAGGGAAAAGGGCATTTTCGCCCAATGCTTTTTAGGGAAAGGGGTACTTTCCCCCAATGCTTTTTAGGGAAAAGGGCATTTTCGCCCAATGCTTTTTAGGGAAAGGGGTACTTTCCCCCAATGCTTTTTAGGGAAAAGGGCATTTTCGCCCAATGCTTTTTAGGGAAAGGGGTACTTTCCCCCAATGCTTTTTAGGGAAAAGGGCATTTTCGCCCAATGCTTTTTAGGGAAAGGGGTACTTTCCCCCAATGCTTTTTAGGGAAAAGGGCATTTTCGCCCAATGCTTTTTAGGGAAAGGGGTACTTTCCCCCAATGCTTTTTAGGGAAAAGGGCATTTTCGCCCAATGCTTTTTAGGGAAAGGGGTACTTTCCCCCAATGCTTTTTAGGGAAAAGGGCATTTTCCCCCAATGCTCTTTAGGGAAAGGAGCATCCTTCCCCCCTGTTTTTCAGGGCAAAGAGAGTTTTCCCTCAATGCTTTTTAGGACAAATGGAGTTTCCCCCAGTGCTTTTTGGGGAAAAGGGCATTTCCCCCCAGTGCTTTTTGGGGAAAAGGGCATTTCCCCCCAGTGCTTTTTAGGGAAAAGGGAGTTGTCTCCCAAGGCCGGAGCTGGGGAATATTTCTCTTTCCCTGCTGCCAGCAGTTCTCACACGATCCTTATCTTCCTTATCTCCCCCGTTAAGGAGTTGCAAACTCGGCTGGGGCTAATCCTCCTCCTGCCCTGCAGCGCCCAGGGACACCCCAAGATAGCATGTCCACGGGGAAACAGCTTCCAGAACGGCTGATGGCAAAACTGTGCCAGGATTAACCTTTCCAGACCCCTCTTGGAGTTTGGAAAGTGGTTGGGGATTTTTTTCTCAGAGATGTCAGGCCCAGGAATAAATAGATGAGAGAAGTTTTCCAGCACTCGATGATTCAAATCTCCTTCCCTTCTGCTTACAAAGGGGTTTTTTAGGGATTTTTTTTTTTTTTTGCAGAT
>VZRH01007180.1:490183-504596 GCA_013397555.1 Urocynchramus pylzowi | reverse complement strand
GGATTTTTTTTTTTTTTGCAGATGCCTTTCCTGATTTCAGCGCAGATTCTCAGCAGAGGGGCTGTAAATGGAGGATTAAAACTCTTCAGTAAACAATGCTGCTCCACACACACTGGGAGAAGATTCCAGGTGATATAACTCCACCAACGTCAGCAGGGATGGAAAATCCTCGTCAAGAGAATTGCAAAATGAGCAGCTGCTGGTTTAAAGTCACTGTTTTACTACCAAATGATGAAACAACGGCTTTTTAACTAATTAGTGTGGTTTAAATCTGGCTTTAAATCCTATTTTTTTGCCTGAGGACTGGAGTCTGAGCCATCCTGGCCGCCCTCTCTGCTGCTGGCTGACACACGAGGTTTGGATGGGCAGGGGCACCTTCAGGGCTCACAGTGAATGAATCCCAAACTTCCAGAGAAACCAGGATCCTACAGCACCGGGCTTCCCGCTCCTGGGAGTACTGGCCCCGTGGCCAGCTGGAATTCGGGGATTTGAGCGCTTGCCTGGCCCTCTCCAGGCCCCAGAGCCCTGCCCGTGCTCTCAGGGTCTCCTGGGCTCAGCAGAGGCCTTTTCCAGGCTGGCACTATCCCTGGGGATGGCCCTTCCCACCATGCCGTGCCCCAGGAATGGGCAGATCCCCCGAGGCAGCAGCCGAGCCCTGCTACCAACCCCTCCCCAAAGTCACCCCTGGGTTCAAGCCCACCCTGGAACAGCCCCAGGAGCAGCTCCAGCCCTGCCAGCCCCTCCAGAGCTCCCAGGTGTCCCCAGGAGCAGCTCCAGCCCTGCCAGCCCCTCCAGAGCTCCCAGGTGTCCCCAGGAGCAGCTCCAGNGGTGTCCCCAGGAGCAGCCCCAGCCCTGCCAGCCCCTCCAGAGCTCCCAGGTGTCCCCAGGAGCAGCTCCAGCCCTGCCAGTCACTCCAGGAGCTCCAAGGTGTCCCCAGGAGCAATGAGGTGTCCCCAATTGCAGTTCCAGCCCTGCCAGCCCCTCCAGAGCTCTGAGGTGTCCCCAGGAACTCCCAGGTGTCCCCAGGAAGTCTGAGGTGTCCCCAATTGCAATTCCAGCCCTGCCAGTCACTCCAGGAGCTCCAAGGTGTCCCCAGGAGGTCTGAGGTGTCCCCAGGAGGTCTGAGGTGTCCCCAGGAGGTCTGAGGTGTCCCCAGGAGGTCTGAGGTGTCCCCAGGAGGTCTGAGGTGTCCCCAGGAGGTCTGAGGTGTCCCCAGGAGGTCTGAGGTGTCCCCAGGAGGTCTGAGGTGTCCCCAGGAGGTCTGAGGTGTCCCCAGGAGGTCTGAGGTGTCCCCAGGAGGTCTGAGGTGTCCCCAGGAGGTCTGAGGTGTCCCCAGGAGGTCTGAGGTGTCCCCAGGAGGTCTGAGGTGTCCCCAGGAGGTCTGAGGTGTCCCCAGGAGGTCTGCGGTGTCCCCAATTGCAATTCCAGCCCTGCCAGCTCCGCCAGGAGCTCTGAGGGGTCCCCAGGAGCAGCTCCAGCCCTGTTAGCCCCTCCAGGAGCTCCAATGTGTCCCCAGGAGCTCTGAGGTGTCCCCAGGAGCAGTTCCAGCCCTGCCAGCCCCTCCAGAGCTCTGAGGTGTCCCCAGGAGCAGCTCCAGCCCTGCCAGCTCCTCCAGGAGCTCTGAGGTGTCCCCAGGAGCAGTTCCAGCCCTGCCAGCCCCTCCAGAGCTCCAAGGTGTCCCCAGGAGCAGCTCTGGGCTGCTCAGCCTCCCCCCGAGGAGCTGCCTGGAGCTCCAGCCCTCTGGAGCCTGGAGGCAGGGGTGTGGGAGCAGGATTTAACCTGGGCAGGGATTAGACTGGAGCAGAGCTAAGCCCGGCCTGGCAGGGCTGATGGAAAGCAGATGCTGCCCTCATCAGCCCCCCGGCCCTGAGGGCCTGCTGGGAAAGCAGGAGCAGAAGCAGCTCCTGGGGGTTTTCTGGTGGGAGAGCATCCATGGGAGCTGGAGAGCAGAGGGGGAAGGCAGAGCCCTGCAGGGAGCAGGGAGGAAGCAAAGGGGGAAAGGGAAAAAGAGAGAAAAGGGCACAGAGGATGGGGGGAGGCACCAGCTCCTCCACAGAAGAGGCCGAGGGAGCAGCACTTTCCTTGTTGGGAGCAAAAATTTCCAAAATAAATTGATGTTTTCTTGCTCTTCCCTGTTTCCCTTCCAAAGATGATGAGTTTCCACCTACCCCAAAAGCCAAAATCCTTCCCCACACAGCACACATGGCAAACAGGGCCATTTTAAGGATCATTCTTATTTACCCTGAGCATCTTCTTTTTTTAAATAAGTCAAAAAATAACCTTACAAAAATGCAGTTTAGGTGAATGGATTTTGAAAAGCCTGGGAAAGGGTTGTATATTCTGTACAATTTTCTGTTTTGGCAGTTTTTCCTGTCTTCCAGGATAAACTCTGGACTCAGGGAGCTCCTGGCTGTCTGCAGCCCAGTGAGTGAACACTGATTTAACACGGCAGCAGACCTGGACTGCAGCCTGGGAATGGGGGATGGAGCAGCTCTGGCCCCAAAAGGTGTGCAGGGAAAAGCTCAGCTCCTTCTGCTGGCACTCCCACAGCTGCAGTTGTCTCTGCACAAGGTCTGGGTGATCTATTAAACCTCTCAAATCAGGATTTAATTTAGTTTTAATAAGACAGTTTGGGAGATGTTAATTAAATTGAGTTGTTAAAGCCACATGGGCTGGACTTGGCTGATACATTTCCTTCTTTATTAAGTCCATTAAAAAATAAGGGAAGATAGAAGGGAGGAAAAAACCCCTTTGGATGCAGCAGCACATTCAAAGAGTTTCTTTTCCCTTTGTTGAATTAAACATGTGGAGATGAATAAGCACCAAAAACCCACCAGGTGAGCTTGAATCCTCCCAAGATCAGCAAGGCTTGGCTTAAGGATGAAGCCAAAATGATGAAATCCCTTGAACCCAAGTGTCCAACAGATCTCTGCACCCTTAATCCCAAAATTTCCTCCAAATTCCATCCCCACTGCTGGATTATCAATGGGAGTGATGCTGGGTGATCATCTCCATCCATCCATCCATCCACACTCCAGCAGGGAAAACTACAGGAATGCAAGTTCTTGTCATTTTACCTAATCAGATTTTTCTTACCTCTGGCAAAAAGTGCTTCTGGGAATGTCTTTAGTTGCAGGAATTGTCAGGGTGATTGGGTTAAGCTGAAGAAAAACTCCCACGTGCCTTAGAAATGACAAATATTTTATTAGCTGGAAGTGTAAGCAGCTCTAATTAGCTAAGCAGGCCTGAGTTAATTGATTTATAAGCTTTAGAGGATGTAATGCACTGGTGAGACAATCCAAAGGGTCCTGGGGAGGAAATCCATCCTGCACTTCCCAAATTATCCTGTTCTTTATGTCTGTGCTCAGCACAGAGAGCTCCTGGTCCTGCCCCGAGGACTGCAGAGGATGGCAAACCCACCAGGCTTTATCCCAGCTCTCTGCTGCTTTATTTTGGGATTTCTCTGGATTTTTTTCCTTTTCCAAAGCCTCTCTGGATATTATTTATGGTGTATCAATGCTGGCAGCTCCTGCCCCCTCCCTGCCAATGACTCCTGGTTGACTTTGGTCCTTCCTCACCCTTTTCTGCCCAGTGCATGGATGGAAAAGGGATTAACAGCACCAGGGAAAAATCCTGGGGATCTTTATATCCACCAAAGCTGGGAAACACCAGGGAACACTGTGAAAATAACCCAAGAACCCCTTCTTTCCATGCCTGCTCCCTAAAAAGAGCTTTGTGCTGGATTTCTGATGGCTCCCAGTGCTGACCCCCTCTGCTGGCCCCTTCTTATGAGGATTAAGCTCTAAAGAGCAGGAATTCTACTAAAATTGTATTAATGAAATGCATCCCTTGTGCCATACAGGTGTTCACTTTTCCAGGGTGGAAAAGTGCCGGTTTTTGGCTTCCTCCTTCCTCCGTTGAGGTTGGGATTGAAGGGCTCGAGGTGATAGTTTGTGTTCAGACTCAGCTGTTTGTTATTTCTTATCAGTGTCACAGTCTCACAGCAGTGAGTTCTGCAGTTCTTCACTAACAAGCTACAAAATGGCTAACTGCCTCTCTCTACAAGGCCTTCTAAGGCTAAACTGTCCAATTAAAAAAATAACACCTAAATTATTTTTACTTTTAACCCAATAACCAACCACCCATGCCCTGCAATGTGGGCTTTTCTGTCCAATTTCACAAAACCACCCAAACCCATGGAGAAGAAGGTGAAGAAGAAGGAGNGGTCAATGCAGTGATCTCCTGGGGGTCAGTGCTTGCCAGCACAGAAAGTCTGAAATTCTCAGCATCCAACAGAAAAGATCCTAAATCCCAGTGGAATTGCTGGGGCAATGGAGGCAGGAATGGGACAAGCTCTCTGTGGCTGCTCCTCATGCCTGGAGGCACTGCTGGATTTGGTGGATGTGTTCCCAAGGACGCTGGATTTAAGCTGAACATCTCCAGAGCCAGGTTTTGCAGGAACAACTGGAGTTCCACAGCCTCAAGCTGGACTTTTCCCAACCTGCCCAGAGCCACCAAGGGTTCCTGTTGATGTCCCTGTTCCCTGGGGATGTGGATAAAAGGGAGATGCCAGTCCCCTGGGCACATCCCCTCCTCCCAGCCCTGTTTATCCTCCCATCTCAACAATATTCTTCTTATCCTGGTTCCTCACAGCCTGGATGATCCCACAGGGAATAAAGGGGGAAAGGCTCAGGGCTTGGGGAACTTTCTGAGAGGGCTGGTGAGGAAAGGACTTGGATTCTTCTGGTGGGGGGAGAGGGATGATCTGCATATAATGAAAGGGAAATTCCCCTCCCCGTAGCTGCCCTCACCATGCAGTGAAACAAAGATCTTCCCCTTTCCAAACCCTTTAATTCTTGTTTTTTCAGATTTTCCATGTGAACCCAGATGGCCAGAGAGTGGGGTTGCTTTGGGAAGTCTCCTCTGGACATGGAGGAACTGTGGGGTTTTTTTATCAGTGTGTGACCCTGCTCTGCCTCTGCTTCCCCTCATTAATTAGGGATGGAGTTATGGCCCTGGATCCCTGGCAGTGCCCAAGGCCAGGCTGGATGGGCTTGGAGCATCCTGGGACAGTGGAAGGTGTCCCTGCCACAGCAGGGGTGGAACTGGGTGGGCTTTAAGATCCCTTCCAACCCAAACCAGTCGTGGTTGCGTGGATCCGTGGCAGCAGACTTCAGGTCAAGGTAGAAATTTTATTTTCCTGCACATGAGGGAAGGAATCTGTGTCCACAGAGCTGATCCATAGCACCAGAACGACCCACACTGCTGGGGGCTTCTGCTGGGGCTCACCTGGAAAGTCCAAAGGGGGAATGAATGCAGAGGGAATACTTGGCACAACCCCGTGGTGGAACCTTCCAGCAGCCTCCTGGCTGCCACCTGGACGGACGTGGATCTCCAGTTTCACCTCCACCAATTTCCCGGCTCACCTGAGGCAGGTCGCCAGCACCATCCTGCTTTTTGCCCTGAGAAAATCCAATTTTCCTGCTGGAAACTCCCCCATCCCACCACCCCATGGTCCTGGACCAACCAGCTCCCCCAAAAGCACTGCCCAGGAGTCCCTTCCCAGCCTTGCTGGAGTTCTCTGGGGGCTGGAGGTGATGCAGGCTGGGATTTCCCTCCTCCTGGCACAGGAGGGAAGAATCCCATCCCCGAGGAGCTGCAGCCCACGCTGGCACAGCCGTGGGTGGGATGTTTGGATCGGGTCCATCAGCTCCTCTGCACAGACAGTGACAGCCAGACAGGGGCTTTCCATGGAAAATATTTTGCTTCAGAGTTAAAATAAAATTAGAAAGCAAAAACTAAAATCTATTTTTTAAAAAATATTTGTTTTACTTAGGAGTTCTCATTCTGCCAAAACCAACACATCCAAAACCATTCCAGGGGCTGTTTGATCCTGTCCCTCCCAGGGAAACCTGTGCAGTGCATGCACAGCCTTCAGCTGGGTTTCCATCCAGGTGCCATTCCCAGCAGAGGGAATTCAGATCCTTACATGAAGGCTGGGGAGATCCCACCGCCTCCTTTATGTGGGATTATTCTTGTTATCCATCCCTCTCCCCATGAATAATGTTACCAATGACCTAACAAATTAGACAGCACATTTTATTTTTATATTAAATATTGGCTAACAGGAGCTGCATGGAATTTTTTTTTTTCAAAAAATCGATTTGGGGCCCAAATCTGAGCCTGGACATTGTTTTAGGGTCACAAAGTGTTTCAGAGGTGTAGAAGAACTTGAGATAGCCCAGATTTTATTGCCTGAGCAGTCCCAGAACAAATCCCAGGATTTTATTTTTGTATTAAATATTGGCTAAGAGGAGCTGCCTGGAAATTTAAAATTTTTTTTTCCTATTTTGGGGGGGGGAAAAAAAAAATCAGTGTTTGCAGGCAGCTGCTCTCTCCAGATGTCCCAGTGCCAGGCAAGCCGAACAAACACTGAACAACCCAAACAACACTGAAAAACCCCAAAACCTTGGGCTGGGCTCCGGGGTAGGAAACATCTGGAATTCTGTTCTCCTGGCCTGTCAGGGGCTGATAAAGGAGAAATGTGCAGTGACAGCCATGGGCTCTGCACATCTGCCAGGGCTGCAGGTGGGATTTTGGGGGGAATTCTCCCTGGGAGCAGGAAAACTCCCCCAAACCTTGCAGCTCCGTGAGTCAGGGCCATTGTTTGCCTGCACAAAAACACGCCCCGAGTTCCTCCAGGGATGGATGGAGGCCACCATGGGTGACGTCCCCAGCTGGAGGGGGGCTGAGGGCTGGGGACAGGTGCAGAGATAATGATTCCTGCAGTTTGGATTAATGAGGGGCTGCCGTGGGGGCTTCCTGCAGCGCCGGCTCCGCCCGGCTCTGCGAGGGCAGATTAACGCTGGCAGGGCTCGTGCTTGCCTTTGGTGTTTGCCTGTGCTCCATTCCCGGGGCAGGGACCCCTCCGGGCTCCAGGGGCTGCCCAGGGTGCTGGTATGGCTGGGGTTTGGCCTGGGGTAGCCTCTGCAAACTGTGGGGTTAATGCTGGCTCTGCTCTCCTGGGGAAACGGGGAGAAATCACCCCCTGAGCAGTGCAGAGGGATCAGGGTGGGGACTGGCCACCCTTCTGCCACCCCGCTGGTCACACCCTGTTCAGAGCAAACCCAGGTGTTGGTCTGCCTCCTTTTTGCAATTTTTCCTCTTTCTAGCACAAGAAAAGCACCTTTTCCCTCTGCCTTGGCTCCCCTCTGCTGGGACAGCACCGCAGTGAGGACTGGGGTCCCTCACACTCATCCACCCGTCCGAGCAACAGCAACCTCAAACGGGGCCAGGTCTGATTTTCTTGCCACACCTCTTCCCATTAAACACCGAGTTCTTTTTTGTCAGCCTGAGCTTCAGCCCTGCAGCAGAGAGGAGCCCACAGCCCATCCTGTTGTGGCCCAGCTCTGTCACAGAGGTCACCACGGGCTCTTGGCAGCCCCAGGTCTGCCCCTGGCCAGCGCTGATTTGCCTCCCCCAACAATAAAACCTATCTGGGAAAAAGGTCTCTGCTGCTGGAATGAATAGTTCTGCACACAGGATCAGCACATAATGGAGATTTTCCCCCACTTTTTAAAATATAAAACACATCCAGGAATTCTCTGTGTCAAGGCATGGCCATAGCCTGCTGAGCTACAACACTGCCTGTTCTAGGAGACAAAAAAAAAAATCCATTTGGGGCCCAAATCTGAACCTGGACGTTGTTTTGCGGTCACAAAGTTTTTCAGAGGTGTAAAAGAACTTGAGATAGCCCAGATTTCATTGCCTGAGCAGTCCCAGGACAATCTCTCCAGGGTTTGAAGTCGGTGCAGTGCCCGATTCAGTGGCAACAGCAATAGGGTGTCTTAGAGCTCATCCTGGGTTAACCCAACTATTCCCAGACTTCAGGGGCTTTATGGCTCTGCTGGATCCATCCCAAGGAACCGTCTGTGTCCCTGCTGGAAGGAGAAGCAGAGCTGTGCGAGGGCCCGCGGCAGGGCTGGGTCCAGCTCCGCCCGGCGCTGTAAACAGGAAAGCGCGGAAGCGGGAGCGGAGCCCGGCTCATCCCGGGCTGCGCACACAATGCCGGCCCGGAAAGGGGGATTATAAATACCCGGGGTCAGGGCCGGGCTGCGGGAACAATGGGCAGCGGGAGGATGGAAAAGGCTGCCGGGGACGAGCGCCGGGCCAAGGCCACCCCGCCGGGCGGTGACGCAGCTCAGCCGCGGGGCTTTGGGGTGCAGCCGGCCCTGCGGGGCGCTGGGGGTGTGGGTGGTGGTGTTCCCAAACCACGAGGTGAACCCCCAGAAAGTCACAGAATGCTGGAATAGCTTGGGCTGGAAAGGCCTGTTGAAGGCTGGGCTCTCTGCAGGGTTAGGTGATTCGGTGGCAGCTGCGGTTTAGGTTTGGCAGTTGCGGCTCCCCCGTGCCAGATTTGGGGTTCCCGCTCCCCAAAAAGGGGTGAATCCACCCATGGATGCTGGTTTGTTGTGGAAGGGGCTCGGGGGAGCCAGTGCCTGGCTGGGTTTAAATTCCCACCAAGGTTTAACTCTGAACATCCCGGCAGGCTGGGGAGGAAGGGTCACACCTCTGCTCCACCCCGAGCCTCCCTGCAATTCACAGGGACACCCTGAATTCATCCAGGGTAAGGCCAGGCTGGGTGGGGCTTGGAGCAGCCCGGGAGAGGGGAAGGTGTCCCTGCCCATGGAAGGGGGTGGAACAGGGTGAGCTTTGAGGTCCCTTCCAGCCCAAACCATCCCAGGATTCTCAGGCCTTCCATCGGTGCAAGTTCCAATAGAGGGGACTGGGAGCCGCTCAGGGATGATGCGGACAGTGGAATTCGCTCTTGCCAAGGAGTGGAGGCAGCAGGATTCAGCATCCCTTGGGATTTTCTGTGCCCGTGCTTCCCGAGGACACGGGAGGCTGCGACGCTCCCCTGCTGCCTCGTCCAGCCCACGGAGCCTCCTCTGCTCCGTGCTGATCCAAAGAGGTCAGAGGAAGCGCAATCCCGGGAGCGATAAGCGCCGGGCCGGGGAAGGTCAGCGGTAGCCCAGCAGCGGCACCTCGATAACCAAAGGCGGGCCAGGGCCAGCAGGAATTCCAGGAAGCATCCTGGCTGCCCGGGATGGCTCTGCAGGGAGCCCGGCCCCGGCGGTCCCGGCACGGGGCGCTCCGGAGCGGCTCCGCTGGGAGCTGCTCCCGACAGCGGCCCTGGCTGCCATTCCTGCGGGTGCGAGGATTTCCCACCCCGGAGAGGCGCTCCGGGAATGGGAATGGGAATTCCTGCGTGGATTTCTCACCCCAGAGAGGCACTCCGGGAATGGGAATAGGAATTCCTGCGTGGATTTCCCACCCTGGAGAGGCACTCTGGGAATGGGAATTCCTGCTTGGATTTCTCACTCTAGAGAGGCACTCCGGGAATGGGAATGGGAATTCCTGCGTGGATTTCTCACTCCAGAGAGGCACTCTGGGAATGGGAATTCCTGCGTGGATTTCCCACTCCAGAGAATCACTCTGGGAATGGGAATTCCTGCATGGATTTCTCACTCCAGAGAGGCACTCTGGGAATGGGAATTCCTGCATGGATTTCTCACTCCAGAGAGGCACTCTGGGAATGGGAATTCCTGCGTGGATTTCCCACTCCAGAGAATCGCTCTGGGAATGGGAATTCCTGCATGGATTTCTCACTCCAGAGAGGCACTCTGGGAATGGGAATTCCTGCATGGATTTCCCACTCCAGAGAATCGCTCTGGGAATGGGAATTCCTGCATGGATTTCTCACTCCAGAGAGGCACTCTGGGAATGGGAACTCCTGCATGGATTTCCCACCCCGGAGAGGGACTCTGGGAATGGGAATTCCTGCGTGGATTTCTCACTCCAGAGAATTGCTCCGGGGATGGGAATTCCTGCGTGGATTTCCCACCCCGGAGAGACACGCTGGGAATTCCTGCATGGATTTCCCAGCCCGGAGAGGCACTCTGGGAAGGACAGTGTCCCCTGGGAGTCACCTTCCTGCAGGAAGGGCTCTTTAACCCCTGGCTGTGCTGAGGTTGGAGCATTGCTGGGGGCACCACTGAGATCCCCATGAATTTGGCCCTGGGTGTCCCCAGATTTAGGTCAGGAACGGGGCTGGGGGCTGCTCTGCTCTCTGGATTTGCCCTCCCCCATCACTGCTCCCACAATATCCCATTTCCCACCTCGAATCCCTGAGGGTGTCCCCGAGGAGCCGCCTGCACTTGGTGCTGTCCCCTGGGAATGCTCAGGGAGGATCTGGAAGGGCAGAGGCTGCTGGAGGCACAGAGATCAATTGGAAATGACAGATCAAGGCTGGGATCACATCTCCCGACATCCCTGCTCCATCCCTGCTTGATTCCAGCCTCCCTGCTTCTCCCTCTGTGCGGGGTGGGAAGGACTCAAGGCAGCCCCTGATCCTGGGACAGGGCTCTGAGATCCCAGGCTGGAGGAGCCAGGGCTGACCTTGGCTTGTCCTGGGAGATATTTAAGCTGCAGAGTGGAGGATTTGGGAAGGTTTGGGTCCAGAATGTATATATCCCTGTTCCTGGGCCTGGAACACCCCCAGCCCACTCCTGGGGAGCTTCCTCTCCCTGTCTGCTGAGCTGAAACCCAAATATCCAAGAGAAGAATGGCAGGAAAAGCTGTTCCCTTCCTCATTTAATGGAAAAAGAGTTTAAAAAATCCCAGGAGAGCTGGTTGTCACTGCTCAGCCCCAGCTCCAGGAGGGTCCTGCAGCCCCTGGGAGTTATCCAGGCAGGAGGGTCACTGTGGGCTGAATTCCAGCCTGGGAAGGGGAATGGCATCCATGCAAGCTGTATTGATCCCAAATAATTTTAAACAGGTATAAATGTGCCCAAAATATGGATTATCAATAAAATAATGATATTGGCAGCTGCAAAGAGGGGCTGAAATGGGAGAGATTTGTTGTTGCAGGAGTCTTGGAGGAGCCTCTGGATAAAAATCCTCCCAAAAAACTGCTGGGACTTTATTTATCTTTTTTTAAAATTATAACTTTTTGGAAGGGATCAAGTGATGCACAAGCAATTTTAAGGCACTGGATATTATGATAAGCACAGCAAGGAAAGCACCAGCATCACTTAAAGCACTTTCTGGGCCCTCTAGCGGTGCTGGCTGTGCTGAGGGCCAGCTCTGCTTCCCAAAATAACACCAAAAATCCCAGTTTGAACACTTTGCCTGCTATCTCCCCTCAGATAAGGAGGAAAAGGCCAAATGTCTCCTTTTGCCTTCTTTTCTTACAGCACACTGATGGGAAGAGCTGTGAATCCGACGGGTTGGGATCTTTCTCCTGCACTTTTTGAACCAAACCAGGGAGTGAAACTCATTTTAAAATTGAAGAGCAATGCTTTGGAAACTCTGAAGGGGGAGAGGTGCAGTGGGAGGGGAAACTGGGCTATGCAGCACCAGCCTCTTTTCCCAACCTTTGCTTTTCCCACTTTCCACTTCAAATGAAAATGTTGTTCCCAGGAGCTCTGGAAGTTCTGAGGGATGAGGGATTTATGAGTTTCTTTCCAAGTCATGTTTCTAAAATAAATAAATAAAGGTTGAGTTTGGCTGCAAGGGGCAAAGTTTGAGTTTTATTTCCTGCCTGGAAGCTGCATCTGGTTTAACAAAGGGGAGAATGGGGAAAGGTGACTTGGAAAATGCCTTCCTTAGGGATTTTGGGGTTAAATATATGATAAAGATTAAATATATGTGATATAAAATATATGATAGAGATTAAATATCTATATAAAATTGAGATATAAATAGATAATAAAGTATTCCCCAATCTGCCACTCTGGCCATCATATCTTATCCCAGTTTTTTCATGGGAAGCACCCAGTTTTGTTAAGGATGGCATTTTTTCCCCAAAATTGTCAGATTAGGCCCTTTTCTGACCCAGAGATGGGGCAACTGAGAGGTGTTTTAAAAGCTTTTATTCCATTTTCAGTCTCATGTGAGGGGTGAGACAACACAGATGTTATAATTCACACCATTACAATCAGAACCCAACTATTTCCTAATTACAACACACTGTGAGTGTTTCTTTTCCTATCAGCTTTAGCCACACCATGCTGTGAATTCCTTAAAGCCAATCATCTAAAATTACCCCTGGTGGGTCCCACTACAGTGCATCTTTCGTAGTTCTGTTTCCCTAAAGGAGACATGCAGATGCACACTATGTGAACCTCCTGTCAGGCTTTGAGAATTCTCTACCAATCCGTTTTCCACTCAAAATAGCTGTTTTTAGGGGCTGCAGAGGAGAGGCAGCATTTTTAGTGGGCTGGATAAGGATTTGGGGTGGCTTTCTGTGCCTGTTCCCTTCTGGCTTCTCCACAGCCTTGGGGGAGGGGGGGTTGGTGGGAGAAGAGGATGCAGGGATGTTTTGTTGGAATATATCCAAGGGAATAACTCCCATGGAGATCTACAGTCCGTCCTCAGAGGGACTTCCCAAAAAGCCCTTGGTGCCACATGGAATTACCAGCCCCAAACCCCTCTGCCATCCTTTTCCCACCCTCTCTGGTGTGGAGGGGTTGGGGATGAGCACGTGGCACGAGCTGGGTCAGTCCTCAGTAGCTTCCCTGGGCCTGGAGGGGCAGGACACAGGGAATGGCTTCCCATGGACAGAGGGCAGGGCTGGATGGGATATTGGGCAGGAATTGTTCCCTGTGAGGGTGGGCAGGCCCTGGCACAGGGTGCCCAGAGCAGCTGTGGCTGCCCCTGGATCCCTGGCAGTGCCCAAGGCCAGGCTGGATGGGGCTGGGAGCAGCCTGGGACAGTGGGAGGAGTCCCTGCCATGGCAGGGGTGGAATGGGATGGGCTTTGAGGTCCCTTCTAATCCAAACCATGCTGGAATTCTGTGATTCTGTTTTCTTGATTCCAGCCTCCCTGCTTCCCCCCTCTGTGCGGGGTGGGAAGGACTCAAGGCAGCCCCTGATCCTGGGACAGGGCTCAGGGGCTGAGATCCCAGGCTGGAGGAGCCAGGGCTGTCCTTGGCTTGTCCTGGGAGATATTTAGGCTGCAGAGTGGAGGATTTGGGAAGGTTTGGGTTCAGAATGTATTTTTCCAAGAGGTGCACACCAGTGCTGTGATCCAAAGGGGTCTGCACAGGGAATCCTCAATTCAGCATCCCCCCCCTGAGCCCCACTCTGCCCTTTGGGATGTCCTGGTCTGTGCTGAGCTTCATTCTCTGGCATCATCCAGGAGCAGGTTCTGTGTGGGAAATAGATTTATAGGAAACTCTCAAAGCCTGGCAGAAGGCTCACACAGTGTGCATCTGTATGCAAACCTGGAGATAAGACATGCTGACTTGGAAATGCCATGGAATAGGACAGACATTGTTGAGAGAGAAATGGAGCTAGAAACAAGTTTCAAAGGGTGGCCTTGCAAATAAGACTGGATACTTTGGAGAAACAGAACTATGAAAGATGTAGTGGGACCCACCAGGGTAATTTTAGATGATTGGCTTTAAGGCATTTACACTATGGTGTGGTTAAGGCTGATAAGCTAAAAACTAGTTATAATGTATTGTAATTAGGAAATAGTTGGTTTCTGATTGTGATGGCATGAATTATAACATCTGTATTGTCTCACCCTTCACCTGAGACTGAAAATGGAATAAAAGTTTTTAAAATGCCTCTCAGTTGCCTCATCTCTGGGTCAGAAAAGAGCATAATCCAACATTCTGAACAACCTGATCCAGCTGAGGATGTCCCAGCTCAGGATTTCATGTTTGTTTCCAGCCCAGGGGATCCTGTTTTTCCAGGATTCTGTGGCCATGCAGGGTGGATGATGGTGCTCCATTTCCAGGGGAATTCCCAGGATGGCAGGAGCTGGGGATGCAGCAATGGACACACAGATTTATATGGCTTTTCCCTTTTCTGGAGGAGAAGGCAGGAGGTGGGGAAGGTGGATCCAGGGAGACAGGATCCCAGGAAGCAGGAGCTGGAGCAGGAGGGGGATTGCCTACACTCCACTTTTTGGGATAAATCATTCCTGCTTCCTGCTGGCTGGGACTAGGGGCTGATTCAGAATTCCAGGGCTGAGTGTGAGGGTGGAGTTGTGTCTTGGTTTGAACAGACAGGTGTCTGCTAAGGAAGGCAGGAGCCTCCCTGAAATGGAAAATGTAAACCCCCTCCCTCTGAATTGTTATCATTTTGAAATTAAGGGGCTCTCAGGCAAAGATATGGGAATAGGAATAACAGTTCTTTAATTAGGGAAGAAAATAAAAAATAAAATAAAAAATTCAGTAATACAAAGAACACAGACAGAGTGAGAGCAGGCCCTGGCACGCTGTGGGTCAGGGTGGTGCCAGCAGGGCCATGCCAGGGTGGCTCAGCCCTCCTGCAGTGCCAGCTGTGTGTCAGGCTGGTGGCAGCAGGGCCATCCCAGGGTGGCTCAGCCCTCCTGCAGTGCC